>VUQS01076276.1:21844-32901 GCA_015108495.1 Heterochromis multidens
CCAAAACAGTTTTTGTATCAGGCTGTAAACATGTTTATTTCTGCTGTAAAGTTGGACATTTTAACATGAGAGTCTGCGGGGACCGACTTACTGCTGGGGCCTCTGGTAAACGTTGGTGGAACTGCAGGCTTTGGTACTCGAAATTATCATCATTACCATCCATCATCTTCTACTTATCCAAACTTGAGTGGTGGTGGCAGCAGGCTAAGCAGGCTATTCCAGCAACATTTTCCAGCTCCTCCTGGGAGATCCTGACGCGTTCCCAGGCCAGATGAGCTATATAAACACTCCGGCGGGTTCTGGGTCACACTAGGGTCTCCTCCCAGTTGTGTGTGCCCAGAAATCCTAAATAGATGCCCAAACCACCCCAGGTGATTACTTTTGACATGCAGGAGCAGCGGCTCTTCTCTGAGATCCCTCCAGATATCTGAGCTCCTCACCCTCTCTCTAAGGCTGAGCCCAGCACAGATATAGAGATGATACTCATTTCCAACCATTATAAAATAACAGCAATCAGAGAATTAAACTATATATAAATCCTTCCTGATTAGACCACTTAAGGGAAAGCTTTCCAACAAGAATGAGCACAAGAATTTCAACAAAACCGCCTTACAAAAAAGAAACTCAGTTTCACAATACTTAATGAAGTATTTATTTACAGCAGACATAAAGTCTGCAGTTTCTCATAGTCTGTATTCAGCATGTTTGAAAAAAATGCTTTTCATTGAATGACAACAAGTTACTTCTTTCAAAACAGGATGATTTGAATGGAAAATCAATTAGTAGATTAGTAGTAGGCAGAAAATTAATAACTAGTCTGATAATCTATTCAAACATAAAATGCCAAACAGTGTTATTATTGTTGGGTTCATGTGACAAAACAGGGACATCCATTTAAACAATTTTCTGCAACTTTATAGGCTCCAATTTTATTCAGTTAATTGAAAAAATAATAACCAGATAATCGATATCATTAATTTATGCTGTGGAAAGTTGACCAATAGACACAAGTCCTCATTATGAAGATTATAATGATTAATCCATTTGGCGGGTTAAACGAGAAAAAGGATTTATACAAACAGTGGTTGAATTTATTTTAAATGTAGATTATTAAGTTGTATATGTATATGTCATAAAATGTAATCTTGATTAATTGTTTTGAAAGAAGTTCATCGATCACTTTCCCTTTATTGTAACTTCAATTTCTCCAAGCTTGGAACACGGATTACATACATGTTTCTACACACAGACAGTCTGCAAATCAAACTTCATCAACCGGGCTAGAAAGATGATAAAAAATCAAAATTACTGGGTTTAGATCCCACTTTGGGGAAAGTTATTTCTCACCAGAGAATGTGTTGTTAGTGAACCTCCCCGCAGACATCATTAAACTTTCATCTTAGACCAACTAAAAAAGCAGAAAAGCAATTTCGTCTGCTGGATTCATGGTTGATCGGCCAACCTTAATTCATTCATCCTTCTTTCCATCCCTCCTCCTGCTTTTGTTGTTGACATCTGTGCCTGACTCTTAGCTTTCATGCTCCTTTTTTCTTTTTTCCTGTAAAAAGATCAAACAAATTTGATGAAAAACTTTCTTTTTTCTTTCTTTGCAGCCTTTTCTGTCAGATCAGAGATCACACATTACGTTCAGGTTAACACCTTGTTTCATTTGAAGGTGTAAAAAAATCAAAAGAGTACCGGCTGTTAATGCAGATTGGGATTATTAAAGATTAGTCAATTGTGTGATGATTTGGTTAGAATTACTCTGGAGGTATTTGGTGACAGGAATATCTGATTTCTGTCTCTCAGCTGACACTCGGTGCTGTGGTGCTGTCCTGGTTGACATGCCTCTGCAGCATTATGTGGAAGTCAGGGACGGTGACTCTTGACTGGCAAACTGATGCAGTAGTCCTTTTTTAAGAGGGGGTTCACACTCCTCAGCCTCCCTGGGAAGGTCCATGCCAAGGTGCTGGAGAGGAGAGTACGTCCATTGGTTGAACCTCAGACTCAAGAGGAACACTGTTGCCGAACATTGGACCAGCTATTTAACCCCTCGAGAACATTCAAGGGTGCGTGGGCGTTTGCCCAACCAGATGTGTTTTGTGGACCTGGAGAAGGCATTCAGCTGCATCTGTGAGGACTGCTTCAGGAGTATGGGGGTACCGGGCTCGTAGCTATAGGCTTTTCGATCCCTGTAGATCCGCAGTGAGAGCTTGGTTAGCATTGCTGAAAGTAAGACTTGTTTCTGGCAGGTGTTGGACTCCAGCAGGGCTGCTCTTTCTCACAGCTTCTTCTCATAATATTTACGGACAGAATTTCTAAGCACAGCTGAGTGGTGGCAGATAGATAGTCAAGTCTGTGCTTCCAGTTTGCTCCTATAGAACCGATTAAGGTCAGACATCCAAAAGTTTCAGATGTTAGATTTTATCTAGAAAGCAGAACTAAAACCAAAAATACAACATTTTTGATAAATTATGAAAGTGCAGAATAGCAAAAGTAAATATTGACATTTTCCCCCAACTGAAGAAATAAAGCAAGTGAGCCAGTCAAAACAGTTTGTCCACCAACTTCCTGTCAGCAGACTGGTTTATCTAACTCATTTCTTCCATGTATGTGAACTCTGTTATTTGAATTTGTGTATCTGCTGCTCACAGTTGGTTATTTTTATGTTACTGTGTTTCAGAGTCTGCGCTGAGGTTCGACAGTAAGTCCTACCTGAGGTACCTTCACCATATGGACGAGGACAGCCAGGATTTCAAATTGTCGCTGAGGTTCAAGACTTCACAGAAGCAGGGCCTCATCATGTCCACCAACAGTAGCACCGGCTGGGGAACTTTACAGGTATGTATCTTTCTGAGGCACCGTGATTAAAAAAAACAGACTTTATTAGGACATTTTATGACAGATGCACTTTCCCTGTGAACAGATGCGACCTCTTTTTGATTTAGAAGCATGTTATGGTGTTGTTTCTGCCTCATGCTGTTGTAGGTTGTGATAGTGTAGCAGTTTCAGTGGTTAATTTTAACTAAGTACATTTACATAAGTATTGCATTGTTGTCTCACAGGCAGTTATTTTGAAGCCTCTGTCCAAATGAATGGAGCCATAGCTGAAATGTCAAAGGTCGTAATAAGGTTACAAAGCGTTTTTTCCCTCCTCGAGTTATACTTCTACACATTGCCGCTTCATTAACAGCTCAATTCACAGTAAAGTGAAACTTACTTTCAGTAAAGGAATATTTCTTTTGTTAATGTACGATAACTTTAACATACTTAATTAAGCCATGCAAAATTTTACCTACGTACATACTAAGAATATTTTCAAAATCAGGGTGCAGCTATTCTGACCCAGAAGGAATCACGGCTAGAAGATGATCCTCGTATCAAATGTAGGTAAAAAGGAGACCTTTCAGATGTTCTAACTGGTTCTGAGCAGCCACCTATCCCACATAGTGATATGTGGGACTATGATAAATGCTCGCAGCTGGTTAGAGTGGGTGTAAAATTGATTTGGATGCAGTCTTTAACAGAGCTTAAATGTGTTTTCAGCCATGAAAATTTCATGTGGTTGTCTCCTGTATTTATGGTGTTATGAAGACTCAAAAAGGCTCAAATGGCTTCATTAAATATACTAAAGTCATTGTAGCCGATTCTAAGGGGGTCAGGTGGGAATTTTTTTCAGATTTGAATAATTTTATATGAAATGACAACATTTTCAGCAGCGTTTACATTTTGTCTTAAAACAGATGAACTGATCAAACTGGGAACACAGAGTTAAAGCTGGACCTGCGTGACAGGCCTCATAATCCAACGTGGAACCTTAAATTCATGCAGGTCTGGCATTCAGGATCGCATCTGAAATTCAATCAGGCATTTTGGGCATAAACACATAAACACCTGTCAAGCAGAGATAAAAGAAAGGAATGCCTGATATACTCTAACATGCCGTCATGTGTTTGATTTTTCGAGAAAACCAGCATGATGGCAGAGAATTTTGTTTCAAATCACTGACCAAAAAAGCTGAACAGTCTCGACAACAAACTCTACTCTCACGCTGGCCTTTCTTGTCAGCACAGAGGACGTGAAAAGGTCCAGGACATGGCTGGTATTTCACTGAGAAGAAGGGCACGTTGTCTAAAATGTCAGCGATGCCACAATAAAACAGGCTGATTTTATTTGCCAAGTTTCAGGGTGAAGCTGACAGCGCTGACCCAGATTCACTGCACCGAGAAGAACAGAGACCAGTGGCACACCAGATATCAGATACTTAAAAAAAACATGACGCCTGCGCTGATAACATGACTGCCGGCACAGAGAAGCAAATCAAATATGGGTATTCAAGATGATATCAGCAAAAATGAAGTGAAGCATCAGGTCACATTTGTGAATCATAGCTGGAAACATTTTGGGATGAAAAGCCTCACTCGACATTCCCCAGTGAGAACTGCCTTAAATTAAATCAGCGGCTCTCCCTTTCTATCGTTCTGCTGGTAAATTAGTGTCAAACAACATTATTACACAAACAACATCTGAGAGTTACAAAGAGATTTAATCTCTCCACTGCGCCGATCCTCGAACGGCAAAATGCATTAAGGCCCAGCTCATGGGAAAACACAACAGATATGTTCACTTCCTGTAAATGAATGACTAAGAAATCCTTTAGGTGGAATGAAGTTGCTGCCTGTGTGCTGCAGTTTTCTTTCATTACATCTCAGGAGGGCACAAACACCGACACACATGCATCTTCTTTACTGGTTGACTTTGTAATAAGTAGAAAATGTGTGCTCGCTGCTTATCATGCCTATCTGTTTTTTTCCCCAATGGGACCATGATGATGTTACCTGCTTTATGTAGTCTGATTCACCTGTTCTAACTTTATGCGGATGTATTTCATCTTAATGTGATATTAAAATGAGTCAGATAACTGACACAATCTTCCAAAAGTGGATACAAGCACCCAAACCTGTGTGTTTTGACCTTTTGGAGACATTAATTTGGAAAATCCTACGAGCTTCTCGAGTTTTTAAAATGGACACCATTTTCTAAGATGGCTGTCACTTCCAGTTTAGGAAATGGATGTTTTGCCACAGAATTTCAACCAGTGGGTCAGTTTCACAGGCTGTACTCTTGACTGAGACTCCCCGTCAGTTTTTAGAACTGAAGAGGTGACGTGTTCATGAACTTGAGTTGCCTTCAACTCAAGCGTTTAAGGCCTCAGTCACACAGACCCAGAGACCAGTCATTGACCCCCCCAGCAACCTTTGGTTGTTAAGGAAAAATGTGTATACCCATACAGGTTGGCTGCACCAGAAATGTTGTGATTTCTTTGGCCGTTAGCAAATTGCTGCTGTCGCCCGTAGTTTGCATGGAAAACGTCGACTTGTGTGCAAACACTTGCTAACTAACCACTGAGTAAAAGTCACCTTCAGAGTAAATGTCCTGCCTTACTGCTGAAACCAATGAGCTTTGAAAAGCACAATTTTTACTTTGGAGGTGAATGGTTTCCTTTTCCAGTTTGTGTTGCCCTCCAAATAGTTTCACAACCACAGCAACCTAGCAGTTGGTGGTTGCCAGGTGGTCTGGCGGTCGACTCGCTGAGGCAATGAACAGAGAGCCGGTTTCTTTGTAATTAAAATTTGTCAGACTGTGACTTTATGTGCAATGTGCATTTTAATGACACACTTTGTGGAGCAGTGGAGGGACGTAAGGTTTAACTTGGAGCTGCAATGCTTTATTAAACTAAAAGAGAATAATGAGACATGAACAGCTAACAGATGACCAAAACCTGGTTTAATATGGATTAGAAATTGACTAGAAATTCTTGATGACATTTCTCCTTCTGGGCATTTCTCCTCTGTGTGACTTCTGTGTGCTCTCCAGCTGAATATCCAATCACTCTCATTCTTGGGAAATTTCAAAAGCACCATTCAGCCTTTCCTGAGGTTCTCCCTCCTGGGTTTTGGATCTCGGCTTGCACATGCAAGAATGGGTCCCTGCCCACTTCATTATGAACAGAAATGTCTTCAAAAGGAATTTCTAAGCACTGAGAGCTCCCTCACCTGGGTTTGTTGAAGAGTTCAGAGAAACTTCCTGAACATACAAGATGCTATTCGCACACTTCATTACCCGTGAGACCTCAGCTGATGTACATATTAGTGTATTCTTACACACCTCCAATTCTCATCAGTATTCTCTGCCAATATTCACATCTGTGGGACAGAAAAATGCAAACTAACTCTCAGACCTATTTGCTGCTGCTAATTTCTTTTTTTCTGCACACATGCATTTTGAATCAGCTCCTTTGATATGGAAATTGTGAGCGTGTGGATGAAAAGCTGATGAGGTGAGATGTGTAGAACAAGAAGAGGTGATGTGTCACTCCTGTGTGATGAGGAGTGACACAGAGCAGTGAGCACGCTCTGCAGTCAGTGGATCAACCCTCAGTGTTTCTGCTGATTGTAGTAACACAAAATGGGTGAAATGCCAGTTGAGACTTTTTTCCTGGTGAGTGAACAGGAAAGAATTCCTGCTAGAAGACCTCTGGCATTTCATTTAGCAGATTGTCCCTTTGTTTATCAAATTCCACCAATATTAGTCTGCAGCGAGGGGAATCTGCGAGAGAGAGCTGAGTGTGAAAGTGAAGCTGTTGACTTACCTGTCAGTCTACGTTCCTACAGTGGAAATGAACTTCTTTGAGTGCCTGGGCTCAGCCTTAGCGATAGGATGAGGAGCTTGGTCATTCAAAAGGTAGTTCAGCATTTGACCAGGATGGCTCCTGGACCCAGCTCTCAGCTGCTTTAGAAACACCTTGGGGTATGCCCAGAAGAGCTGGATGGAAGTGGCTAGAAAAGGGAGGTCTGGAAATCTCCGCTTAGACTGCTGCCCCTGACCTCCACCTTATTGCCATCCACCTGTCAGTTAAAGAGGCCATACCCTAATAATGTACAGTTGTTATGAAGTGGGCAATTAGCTATTTTTAACATGGGAGTCTTTGGGGACTGACTCACTGCTGGAGCCTCTGGTGGACATTAGAGGAACTGCAGCTTTTTAACCCCAGCCTTTGCTGCTTCAATGATCTTCATATGTTTCCTCCTGCACATTTAATGTTTGAGTGAAAAATGCTCACAAATACTGAATGGATGATTATTAATTTTCATATTTGGAAAGCAGTCGTGTCTTCCTCAGGAGGAGTTTACAGCTTTTTCTCAGTGCTGCTGAATTTTGATCAGACGCAGGTTAGAATTTAAATATGTCCAATACTCTGAGGACCACATGAGTGAAAATGTAATTATATGTCTCCCAGCTTCAGTCAGTATTTATGCCTTTAGAGAGTAAACAAAAGTTAATATGCTAAACATCGAAGCATTAGCCCTGATAATCAGCATCAGCATGTTAATGACGTTAGCATTTAGTTTCAAAGCCTCACAGACTTGTTCTCCTTTCTGAGCAGCAGAGTCATTCTCTCATTTTCCTGAAAGCCCTCCAGTTCAGCCAGCCTGATGTTCGGCCGCAGCAGTCTGAGCAGCTGGGGGTCGAATGCTTGCTGCCTTTCATCCTCCCTAATAATATTTTTTTAGTCATTATTTTGGCTTCCAACAATTATGAATCAATCTATCTATCTATCTATGATTAGGTCAAACTTTCATAAAATGTTTTTTATCTTTGAAACTATGTTAAAAATTCTGCTCCCTTTGTTTGTATTGGCAACATGTAGGAAATGATACTGGTATTTGGGGATTCTAAATATCATATTATAGTTTGCATCCAAATATCAAGTCACATTTGACCTCTGACCTCATGTTTACATTTCACATCTGCCTTTCTTTCAAGTTGACCCTAAAATGCACTATTTTTACTGCACTTCAAACTTTTTAAAGTACATTTAAAAAGAACAAAGAAAACAAAATGAATGAATACAAACTACAACACTATTTTCCCCTAAAAGTAAATACTGCCCAGAGAGTGAGCTGCCTTGGCAGACGTTTATGTTCCACACAGGATCTTTCTTTTAGTGTTTGAGCTTTAACACGAAGCTGACAGCAAAGTTAAAATCCAGCCTAAAGAGGCTGCACAGAAAAGTGTAGCCACAGTGATTCTGCTATAGAAACAGGTACACCCAGATATGTCTGTGTAGGTTCTCAGTCATCAAGGCCATCTTCAGTTCTGAAGTTCTGAGAACTGAAGAAGCCTCTTGGATGAGAAGTGAAACAGCTTCACAAACTTAAAGAAGTCCAGTCGCCTTCCTTTGTCAAGCTCTTAAGGTACACGTAGACATGAAGGCCACAAGTCTGCTCATCATTTTGTTACCTGCTGAAGATCAGGCTGTGGCTGCTTTGTGGGAGCCGGCAAACACTTAGCTTTCACACTGGAGAATCAAACGTAAGGTTTATGTGTACAGAGGTGCACAGAGTGCTCTGTAAGAGCTTAATTAAATTCAATTCAGTTTTATTTATATAGTGCCAATTCAATGCTGACTGTAGGGCAGGAAAAGGAGCATGTTGGAACATAACTGCTTAATTCAACACAGTTACTGAATTTTTATTTTAAAAACTTCATTTTCAGCTCACTGTTTTAGATGCTAGGAAATATTTGCTTTTTTTTTCTTTACTGAATTTTGTACTAAAACAGCCAGAAGCACATCAGAGGTGCTGTTTCCCATCCTTCGCCTGAGCTCGGATTGTATGTTATTTATGTGCATTAAGAGTGATTCTTTTCCCATGTGAGGTGTTTTTTTAATATAAAACAAACCCAGTGAGCAGAGTGAGAAAAGTTTTTCTCTCTCCTTTGGCTCAGTTTGATACCAGTGTTGGTGTTTGCCAGTGTGCAACCATGACACACATCACACACAGCAGAACACAAGTGCTGTAGGCATACTGAAGTTTACCAGCAGCACTGAAAGCTGCTAAGAGGCTGTGATTTATAGAGCCATGAAGCACTGATGCTGCAGAGCTGAAGTCTCTGTGGAGCTGGACTCAACTCGTGCCTGTGCTGATACTGTGAAACCCTCAGTGCATCAGTGTGCGCCATCTCCCCTCACACAGCCACCATAAATCACAGCAGGAGTCACAGGAATGCATGTGAAAAAGATTTAAAGACAAGCGGCATGATTCAGCCCTCATCTCCCTCCTCTTAGCCCGTGTACTGTCATTGATCCATGAGAAGAATCCTGCAGGTCCACCCCTCCGAAATGAATCATTCCTGAAGTTTTTTTCCTGACACAGGAAATCAAACAGAACATGTGCCAGGGACAGAAAGCAGACCAGCATCACCCAGAGGACAGCGTGAATGCTCAAGAGTGCTGCAAATAAAGAAAGAGGCATGCAGAACAGACAGGTCAGCTCAGTGTCCTGCAGCTCTATATCAGTAATGCATCCCGGCCTTCAGCGTCCAGCGAGGTGATGCTTGGCAATTTTAAAAAATCCACGCTCCATCTGTGTTTTTACTAGATACAATGTGAGGAGGGTGGTGTTACATGAAGAAAACATGACCAGATTAAAGCTGCTGACTTTGGGAACACTGACCATGCAGAAAAACAAAGAGGCTGAGTAAATGTGTGCAGTGTGGCAGACTTTATCATTTCACTTTGACATTTAAGCTTGCTGTTAACAGATTTTTAACATTTATTTGCACTGTGAAGGATTTTTCTCATCTGTCTAAACTTAAAGAAGGTAAGACTCCCAGACAGACTAAGTTTGGTTCAAAAAGTGAGCATTTATTTTGAAATTTGTTAAAAATCTGAAACATAACTCACTGAAAAAGTATTTAAATGATTGAAGATGAAGCTCAAAACTAAATATGAAATATAGACACTGAAATGTTGATGTTTCAGCCGAAATCTTTAGATGTCTTCTGACAAACTACAAAATCAACACTTCAGGGAGGGTAATACCACCGGCCTGTAATTACACATTCAATGCACCAACAGCAGATTTTAAGATCTCCCCAAGTTCCACCTCTACTGCCAGTTTTTAAATGATCCTGCTAACAAACAGGCTATGAGTGGTTAGATAATACCAGGTTTCTTAATCATTTAACAGTTACTTCTCGCCACAACCTCCTATAGAAGCTCTTTGTGATTCCGTTGAAAAAAAAGAAAGAAAATGGATTTTAAAGCAAAGAGCAAAATAGAAGGTCAGAGTCGAAGAGTTTTCTCATAAGATTTAGATTAATAAACCGAATCAGATGTATTCTGGGGAATTCTTACTTCTTTGGTTTTCTCACCAGTGTGTCTCACTGAACTTTGTCTTCCTCCCTCAGCTGACCAGTGGAGAGCTGCACTTCAGACACAGATGTGGAAACACCTCCCCCGGCTCACTGCTGATTGGATCTCATCTGGTGTCAGACGGCCGCTGGCACAGCGTCCTGCTGGAGGTCAACTCCACCTCCCTGAGGCTGACCCTGGACCAGCAGCATCCGGCATCCGCCACCTTGGCTGAGCCGTGCCGGATGATGCGTTCCCATGGAGCTTTGCTCTTTGCTTCCCCTCCAGAGGTCCATCAGCATCTGCATAATTTCATTGGCTGCCTAGAAGGCCTGGAGCTCAACGGGGAGCCAATCAGAGCGGGTGACGTGGCGGAGTGGAGGGGGTCAGGGAGCAGGAGGGTGTTTGGGGTGTACCAGTGCTGCAGCGGAGGAGGAGCCTGTGACAGCAGCCCCTGTGAGAATGGAGGTGTGTGCGAGGAGGACGCCACCAGAGGTGAGCCAATAAAAACATTAAAAAAAAACAAAAAATAAAAAATAGAATTAAGATTCACTTCCAAGATTCCAAGACTTCCACTTCAAAAACTTTGGACTGTGCACAGATTTGTAGAACAGCCATAGAGGTTTGCCCCAAAAGTGCACAGTTCAGTGGCAAAGTCCCAAGTCCAGCTCAGGGTTTTTATATCATTTAATTTCCTCTCAGTCTCCAGTTTAACTCAACAAAATAAAAGCAGGAAAAACATGCCATAACATAATGAAACCACAGCAACTCACAGCATGTGTTTTCCTCGCTTTTTTCAGCACCTGGTACGATGTAACCCGATGTCGAATTCAGAGGGTAGGAAAAATTTGTTTTAATT
>VUQS01076277.1:0-10473 GCA_015108495.1 Heterochromis multidens
GCAGATGATCAGTTAGCTGTTTTACAACTACTCTTTCAAGAATTTTTGATATAAAAGGAAGGTTGGAGATTGGCCTATAATTAGCTAAGACAGCTGGGTCAAGTGATGGCTTTTTAAGTAATGGTTTAATTACTGCCACCTTAAAGGCCTGTGGTACATAGCCCATTAATAAAGATAAGTTGATCATATTTAAGATTGAAGCATTAATTAATGGTAGAACTTCTTTGAGCAGTCTTATAGGAATGGGGTCTAACAGACACGTTGATGGTTTGGAGGAAGTAACTATTGAAGTTAACTCAGAAAGATCAATCGGAGAGAAAGAGTCTAAATAAATATCATAAATATTTGGATGAGTACCAAAGTGAAAGACACATTGGTTCTTACTGTAGAGGGTTAAAATAAACTATTTTAACAAGCATACTAACTTCATATAGTTAAACCTGACCTGCATCAAGGTACCAAGGTTCCAAATCACTGACTTAAACATTGTGTACCTATTCTGACTTATGAGCAACAATATAGGGTTGATCAGTGAAAAGATTTCTCTGGCTATGCATAAGAACTTCACTTTGTAGGTAGCCCTAAGGTCATAGTTTGTGTGCATCTGTAAAATATGTAATGTTTTGAATACTCAGTTATAGACACAAAAAAAGATAAAAGATTTTGCCAACTTGTTTATATGGTTTCATGTGTACCAACCAGACCATTACATTTTACTCCATCCAGCTGCAGTCCTCCTGATGTTTTATTAAGCTTTGCCAAATGCAGACCCAGCAGGAGTACCAAGCCTTGCATCAAAATGAGCTTCAGTAATGACCACTTAGTACTCTAGACAAACTGAGTGACTCTGTTGCTGCTACTGCATCTACCAATAAGTTATTGCAAACTTGCCAAGTTAATGAAGATAATTTATGGTAACCCTATTTTGTATATTTGTAATGACCTATTTTTTTAAGGGTTCATTACTTGCTGCTTTTAAAGTTCAGCTTTAAATGACTTAATTGTCCAGATGTTTCATATTTACTCAAACAGAGATAGAGATTACGTTATACAATCCAATTAGAGAGAAAAATCTTTTACATTTTTTTTAAACTTTCCTTGTTTGGTCTATTGTCCCATAATGACATTATTAGATAAAAGTAGGTTGAACAGTCCAAATTACTTTTACTTGACCTTGGCGGAAAATATTATGAGGTCAAGGAAAGGAGTGACAGAGAATGACTTAGGAAAAGAGAAGCACAGCCTGCAGAAAGACTCCAGCTGCACTTACATTAGACTCCTTGACAAATATGATGGCAGATGTCTGTTATATTGAAATGAAGATGGACTACACAATGCACATCTTACTTCAGACCAACATGTTTTATTTCGTGCTGGTCATATAAACACAAACCACTGATGAAAAATATAATTTTATTACCAAGTTTGGAATTTTAAAATAAAAGGAATGCATTGCTTACAAAATGAAATTTTTTTCTTTCTTATTCTTTCCTGCTGGAGAGTTATTCAGTATTCCTCCTTGTTTAGGATTTCTGTGACCAAAGTAAAATTCCCTGCATCCATCACTTATCCCAGCTAACACACAGTAAAACTTAATTCATGATAATGAACGTTACTAATGCATACTGTGAACCCTAAACGCACTTGATCAGTTATTATAGTTCATAATCTTGATTTTGAGAGCTTATATAAATATACCTTCTCCATGAAAGCGACATCTTAGCAAGAAGCAGGTTTTACTACAGCAGTGTGATGTTCATAGTTCAAATGTGGGTTTACATAACAGCTTGTTGTTGAAAAATCAAAACATATCAACTGGAAATGGAAATGGAAACATAATTTTTTAATGTTTACATCATCTTGTGCCACTTTGTCAGTTTTGTTGATTTTTTTCATCAATGGTCAGATGGTGCATCATTATGAGGGATGGTCCAGTGTCTCCTATACAAAAGGAGGTAATTAAGGAAGCTTTCCTTTGAATTTATACAGTCCAGTATTTAGAAAATTCAACCAGGTCTTATAATGGCTGCCACACAGACACTTCCAGGTTACTTCCCTTAGTTAGGAACGCTCCCTAAGTAAAACTGACTATTCGATTGCACCCTAGGTTGCACACATGCACATTAGTGCTATACACATACGCATTCCTCACCTGATGTAACCTTGGCATTACTCCTTACTTTTAAACAAATTAATGTGAACACAAAGTACAGATCAGTGAGGTGGTGCACTCACAATTTTTACTTGCACTCAGTTTTCTATTATTTTTGCCTTTGCCTATTCAAAGAAGATCTTGTGCAAAAATTCCCTGAAAATGTTTTACTGCAGTATTAATACAGAGAACAGTATTCACATCTGTTTAAGTTGCACTGTGAACAATGCAATGTGCTGTTATAGATTATAGATTATAGATGGCAAGCTAAAATCACTCAGTAATTTATCAGCCATCATTACTTTAAGGAATCATTCCAGATGAATGCAAATAAGGGTAACCTGCTTGGAAGGTAGGGTATGATAATGAAAGCAAGGTTGAAAGCACAGCCTGCAAAATTATGCAGTTTACTTTAGCTGGATTTAATTGGCATTGGCATTAGATTTTCTTTTCAGTGTTTTTTGACTTCTTATCTCCACCCCAATCCCAACCCACACACATACAAACATACACAAACCCAAAGAAGGCAATGGGGAACATTTTTTTTAGATGCCAGATTCCTGCTTGGGTTTCAAGCTGTACTTTTTCTGTTATGTTACGCAGAAAAAACCCCCAAAACAAAACAAATTATACATTAAATGAAGGGTATTCTGTGCATACAAGCATATAGTAACATAGCATAAGCCTAGCAATCTGTAGATTAATTAGAAAAATGTCTGCATATATATCTGAGTCTAAGCCTATGTTCCATGCTCCCTTGCATCTCATTATTGGAAACACGTCCACAACAAAAAGGGTTATTGATCCCCTCAGAGTTCCACAGTTCTTTCCACATACTAGATTAAAGGGAAAAAAAGTGCCTTAAATGAAGTCCTGCAATTTATCTCATTACCACCCATCTCAAGTGTAGTGTAAGTGCCTTTGAAGAAAAAAAGTGTTCAAATTAACTAGCGAAGGTGATCCAAAGGACACAGACTTTCTACAGGGAAATTAAAAAGAAATTTGTACATACTGGATTGCCCTCTTTTCTTTCCTTCTGCTTTGTGTAATAATGAACAAGATGCTGATTAGAATTAGCAGCAAATAATAGATTAAACATATTCTAAATCATCATTAGTAAATTACCATGATAGAAATTGCTAGATAGAAACTTTTTCTTACTTTTCTGCTTTTTTTTTTATCTTCTATTGGGTTTTTCTTAATTTTAAAAGCCATTTTTAACATTTAGTAAAAATATGAATAAATATTTCATCCTAATCAGCCTTATTCATTCTGTGTTTCAGGTCTTGAATAAAGTGAATAAAATAGAAATAATTACCCCAACTGTGACTCCAAAACCCAGGTTTATACCGAGCCAGCAATTTTGTGCACTGTTGCAGCACTAAATTACATAAGTGCAAGATGTCACTGATCTGTTTTTAGGTCCTTTTTGTTCAGTCAGTCTTTGTAGTGATGACTTTTCTTTCATTGACATCAGTGGTGAAAAATTGTATTTTTTTCTTTCATTGTTTTAACACGTCATCCTAGCTATCTGTTGTCTTGACTGTTTATCCAGCTTATGAGGGTGGGATGTCTGGAGCCTATGCCAGCTGTCATTGGGCGAGAGGCAAGGTACTCCCTGGATAGGTAAATTTTGTAGTCTCAAACAGGTGTGCAAAAACTGTGTTAAGCAACAGGAAAATGTCAATTTACAGCTGACAAAAATTACTTGCCTAATTATGAAATCTCTAATTTTTCTTGTATGATAATCTTTTTCACAACTCTTCAGTCAGTTATCATCTATCTATAAGAGAGATACTTTATGTTGCTGTTTGCAAGCAAGAATTGAACAGCCTAAGACAGGCTGAACATTCATCACAGCACTGTGTCATCACCGTGTCCTGTTAAAAGGGAGTTCTTCCGTACTACTGTTGCCAAGTCCTTGCTCATAGGGAATCACAGTGGAGTTTTTCTTCAATATACTGTATATTGGATAGCTTGTGGGGCAGTACTTGTTATTGTACTGGTATATGAGGCCCAATGTAAGACCGGACAGACAAGATCAACAGTGGAGATCTGTGGCCATAATGCAAAATGTTTGGTGAAAACCAAACACAGCATATCAGCACAAACACCTCACACCAACTGTCAAGCACGGTAGTGGAGGGTTGATGATTTGGGCTTGTTTTGCAGCCACAGGACCTGGGTACCTTGTAGTCATTGAGTCGACCATGAACTCCTCTGTATACCGAAGTTTTGTAGAGTCAAATGTGAGGGCTTCTGTCTGACAGCTAGAGCTTGGCCAAAAGTGGGTAGTGTAATAGGATAACAATCACAAGCACACCAGCAAAACCACAACAGAATGGCTGAAAAAGAAAAGAATCAAAGTGTTGCAATGGTCCAGTCAAAGTCCAGACCTCAACTTGATTGAAATGCTGTGGCAGGACCTTAAGAGAGCTGTGTATAAACAAATCCTCACAAACCTCAGTGAACCAAAGCAATGTTGTAAAGAAGAGTAGGCCAAAATTCCTCCACAATGATGTGAGAGACTAATAAAGTCTATAAGCTATTGAATCGTGGGGTGTACTTAGTTTTTCACAGGAGTCCTGTAAAAACTTTTTCATGACTGTAGGTTTATCATAATTAATGGCTGAAGTGAGGAAACAAATGCTGACATATAAACAAAAAGAATTAACTAAAAACAAACAAGAAGCACAAGGAGGACTAAATCTGAAAGGCACAAAAAGGGTTGCATACAATACAAAATGAACAATCAGTACTGAAACAAGGAGACACTGGAACATGGAAAAAAAAAACACAAATGAACTAATGTACTGTGGGGGGACACAGACGGACATGGGTTTAAAGGTACAGACAAATCAGAGAAAAAGGAAAACAGGGAAACACTGAGAAGACTAATAATAATAATGAAGGCAGAAACCAAAAACACACAAAACTGAAAGTTACCATTAGAATAACAATAAAGTTAAATAACCAAAAACTTGATCTTAAAACAAGAATCCAAAACTGAAAACTATAACAAAATCTGGGGACTGTGACAAGGTTTATTAGTTTTGATTCAAGTTTGTAATGCATGCTTTGAAAGTCATTAGGGAAAGCTACTGTTCTGACTTGAATTGCCTTCATCTTGAATTATTCACCAGAACCCATCAGATATGAGAACTTTGATCAGAGTACTGTATGATCTGAGAACACAAATGTTCACTGCTTATTTTTCATTTTTGATTTGCAGGGCTTTGGAAAGTTCTGTGAAGTCATAGGAATATAAGACAAAGCTAACAGTGATGCACAT
Source organism: Heterochromis multidens (assembly GCA_015108495.1). Lineage (NCBI taxonomy): Eukaryota > Metazoa > Chordata > Actinopteri > Cichliformes > Cichlidae > Heterochromis > Heterochromis multidens. Next base: position 5,445 of record VUQS01076277.1, read on the forward strand.
AACTTCAGCTGGCTTGTAAAGTGGTGCATAAAATTATATCGATAGAAATATTGTTTTAAACTTAAAACACTTAGTGTAGTGTAAATTAAAGAGTACAGTTTAGCGTGATGGCACTAAAAGAGGTGTAAACATAAGTTACAAAGTGATCACATAGAAAAGCCCTTAAAAAAATTCATAGTCTTGTTTTAACAACACATTGTTTATTGATTAACTTGATATTTACAACATTTACAACAAAGTAACAATAAATCAGTTTAAGCATTGCTTTTTGATATGATTATAACATTTTAAAACCTCTGGCCCTTTAATAGTTTATGTGCTTTTTAACAAACCTAGTGCCTTTTATGGAAAAGCAATCACAAGTACTGCCTCATGAGCTCAAGGTGTTGCTCTCTTGCTGCAGGCACATCTCTGCGTCTTTCCTGTCAGGGTGTTGCAGACAGAGGCAAGCAGCTGCACCTGTGAATGAGCTGTTTGTGTATGTGCATTGTTGCTCTTGCGGTTTATCAGGAACATATTGAACATATTAAATGTTGTCAAGTTTTTGCTGATTCCAGTTGAGTAAGATGCACTTATTTGCTGTATATGAAAAAAACAATCTTTTTTGTGGTTTTAAGGTCCTGTTGAGTTCTGTACCAGAGACTATTGCTGTAATGTCCAACTGAAGTTCTAACACTATAATAGTCAGATAATATACCGCCTTTCAGAATAGTTTTATTTTTCTGTAATCCCAGAAGATGTGAATAATAGATTCGGTATATGTTTTACAATGATGCCATCTCGAAGATGAGTTATGATAAGCAGAGATAGTATAAGCGAGAGAAACTCACTCAAATAATCCTGAATGGAAATCAGCAAAGATAGTGTTAGAAGTATAACTTCCAGAGGAAAAAGCTTTTTAAAAATCTTATTTTGGGGCAAATTCTGCAAACTTTTGAAGTTGTTTTTGTTTTTTGTTTTTTTTATTTAACTGGTGATTTTGTGCAAGCAGCTTTTAAGTCCTGGGGATTTTGAAATTAAAGTTAGTTTAGATCATGTTTCAAAATAACTGCTCAGAGGCATTTCCAGATGGCTGCTGATTGGTGAAACTTGCTTAAAGTATTAGGATATGGTACATTCTGTACAAAAATGTTTAATTCTATTCAATTAATTTATTACGAGACAGTTAAATAAAGACCTTTAATTGTACAGTCCTATTGCACAGTCATACAAGGCCTATTAAAAACCACAGGAGACAGCTGATTTTATTAATTACCTCCATGATTAACATGCTATATTCACTGCAAGGTTGTGTTGCATGCGACTGTATATAACACAGTTTGGATTTTCAAAGATTGAAAGGAAAGCCACTCTTCAGCAGGACAGAAAATTACATCACTGTTATCAAAGGACATGCTGTTCTACCTTGTTTGATGGAGAATGATTTTGCCAGTGCTGATGAGAAACATTATTTGAAAGACAATGAATGAACAGGATGGGGAGAGAGTGATGCAGAAGATAGGTGTAATTAAAATCTCCTTTCCATTGGGATTTCATTTGTCTTGCTTCTTTGTGGATGATTTATTAGGTAGACTGGGATGCAGGGCTTTATGTGACTCAGACTTTTGTCAGTTGAATCATATTTTGCTGTTCAATACAAAAATTATCTCTTTTTTTTGTGAAATTTTCAACCACATTAACATGTGAAATGGAAGCGCATAACACATAATTTTTAATTAACTAACATATTTAATTAATTAATTAACATAATTAACTTCTTTCATGTAAATGAGATGACCTTGGCAGGGCCTTTCTCATTGAAGTTCGCATGTTCTACCCTGATCTTGTGTAGACTTTGTTGTTAATGCTGCCTCTCTGGGTCCAGAAAACACTCACAAAAGATATTCTTAAATCTCAGTAGTTAAATTTTACTGGTTAAATAAAGAAAAAAAAGAAATACATTAAGTTAAAATCTTGTCGATTGTATGAATGTGAGATCCATACTGGTTGTCATTTATCCAGGGAACTGTTATAGGGAAGGACTTGGATTCAGAATAAACTTAGGGGCATGCTTGGTGAATGGGCTTTGAATGTAGTTGAGGAATGATTCTCATAAGAATAAAAGCCTATGTGTTCTCATTTATCACATGCAGTCGGCAGGTTTCTGTCTCCTCGCTGGGTGGTCTGTGCTGATGAAATCTCTTTGCTGAAAGACTGTATGGGCTGCTACATGTCAAGGAACCTCCATTCAACGTCTCCCTGTGCTCTGTGAAACACTTGTGTTATGTTTCTTTCATTTACCTTTGTTTTGGGCAAAGTAAGAATGCAACAAATAAAACTGCTAGACCTTTATATCGGAGACCGAGGTTTGTATCAAGATTTTCCTCCAGGTTTATGGTTTTGGTTAAATGTTAAGAAGTAAATTTTTTTTTTTTCTTAAATCAATTAACTGTTGAGCCTTTTATGTATTATTCCAGGCCACAATCCCTCAGTAATTTTAGAGAGTATTTGGGAACTTACTCAGTTTATTAGATGTAATGAGTTTTTTTATTTGATAGTATCAAATTATGATCAGCAATAGAGTTATGTGTTTTCTCTAGTCTCCTCTGCCTATTGCTCTGATTAATCAATTTTTGTTTGAGAGGATGGTATTATTCTAGTTGGTCCCTTAATTAGTTTGGATATATTTTCTTTTCTTCAAAGAACTCCTACAGTTTTTTCTGTCCAAATTTATGCTGAAGATGCTTAAAAAGTATTAAATCTCATATTCCAAAAAGGTTTTCTAAATCATCATAAAGTCATTGCTAGATGACAGTGGGAGACATAGTAAAACAAGATCAAATGTCATTTGAGATAAGAGTGTGACTGCTTATCCTATGTATACATTGCAGTGTTTCTCTAGCATCACATTGGAGCTCACAGATCAGAGGAAGTACAAAATACAGTACTGTGAAAAAGCCTTGAGCCACCCTCATTTCTTTATATTTTGCTAGGAAAATAAGAAATACTCATTTTACTGTTACTGCATTGGCAGTGTGTTTGGGATCATTGTCATGCTGAAAAATGAAGCTGTTGCCAATCAGAAGCTTTCCAGATAGTATTGCATGAAGGCACTTTCTGTGTTCATAATTCCATCAATTGCAGCCACAAACTATGGCAGAGACACTCACTGTTGTATGTCTCTCCTGAAGATTTGAACCAAAAATTCCAAATTTGGATTCATCACTGCATAAGACCTGTTGCCCTAATTGTCAGTCTAGTTCTTGTGTAATTTGGCATAGCTCAACCTTTTCTTCTTGTTTCCCTTTTCTCAAGAATGTCTTCTTGACAGCCACCCTTCCACTGAGACCATTACTCAGTGAAAGGTTTAGTGAAAAGATGAAAGGTGAGAAGGTACTGTAAGGGTTAATTGAATAGTAGATGGATCAACTTAAGGGCCAGATGCATCTCTCAGGTCCTGTGTCAAGTCTTTGCTGGATTTTTTTCCTGTTTGTTGAGGACAGTATATTCAGATACTGTTCATCTGCTCTAGATATTTTTTTGATAACCCTCCATTCCTTTTGTCCTCCACTTGTCCAGTTTCCTCAAAGTTTTTCACTGCAGAAAATGCTGAGGTATGCCAAGTCTTCCACTAATAGCTCTTTGGGAATCACCTTGTTGATGCAAAAATACTATTTTATGCTTGTAAAACTACATTATCTTTGGTATTTTTTTGTACATTCAACTTAAAAATTGAGAACAAATTATAATGTTTTGTGACAGGCTGATACTAAAAAAGTGCCTAACGACACCATTTAAAATTGGTTCTTTACTAAGTTGCCTGTTATATGTAGATACAACACCAGTTTATCCCAGAGTTAGGTGCCTTTTTTATGCTCGGATGATTTATAGGTCAGAAAAACTCTGAAAAGACCTTCAGAAAGCCTGGAGAACTACTGCTCAAGACCACTTTTTAAAAATGTCAAGAAAGTCTGGCTCCTTGGAAGCAAAATATAAAGAACTGAGGGATGCTTTTGCACAATACTATAAAAAATAAAAATTATTATTGTAAATTCAAACTGAAAAGAGACAGTATACATATTATTATCTCACATAGGCAGAGATATTCCCCACAGTTCACTTCCCAAAAAGCTTTAATAAATACTACATTTCTCTCCAGCTTTGATTATACCTAATTGTAAATGTAGTATGTGCTGTTTAAGCACAGTGATCTAATGGAACAAAATTAGCAGTATTAGGCAATGACAACAAAAAGCTACATCTGTCATTGTGTTTTTGTTGATCAGACTCTTTGATTGCTTTAGTCAGGTTATATCCTCAAAAGAAACCTACAGTGCTGTTACCAGCCCTATCACTGTCATCAAACCGAAATCTTCAAAACTTGTATGTCAGAAATATATAAATACTATTTATGTTAAGGTTTTGATACTAATGTGACAACTGAGGTGGTCAAGAACCTTATTCAATATATTACAATAGTTAATGTTGTATATTGCTTTGTTTCTGGTATTATTTTTACCTCTGCTAAGGAGGTTATGTTTTTGGTAGCGTTTGTGTGCATGCCATTCTCTCTGTCTGTAAACACGGTAGCTCAAAAAGCAAAAAGCTTTGAATGAATTCTGATAAAATTTTGTAGGGGTGTAGAGTGGGGTCATGTTAGCAATCCATTAAAATTTGGTTTACATCCACCAAGGTCTTCAAGGTCAGCTTAATGATTTATTGGTCAAAAATGTAGAGAAAGCCTTATAACTTTGAAACTATGATTCTTACAAGTGTGGTGTGTATTGTCAACAAAATAAATATTATATATATGATATCAAAATATCATGTCACATTTGACCTTTGACTTCTCCTTCAAGGTCAATAGAGTGATCTAAAGGTCAAAGTAATAATAATAATGCTATTTAGAGTTATTTAAAACTGTTTCTTACTGCCATTGTTTGTATTGACAACATATAGGAATATAGGGAATGATATATAGGGATTCTAAATATCACATTACTTTGGACCTCTGACCTCTTCTTCAAGGTCAAATAAGGTCAAATTTTCA
>VUQS01076277.1:11606-25804 GCA_015108495.1 Heterochromis multidens
CTGCTGTTGTTTGTATTGACAACATATAGGAATATAGGGAATGATATATAGGGATTCTAAATATCACATTACTTTGGACCTCTGACCTCTTCTTCAAGGTCAAATAAGGTCAAACTTTCATAAAATGTCTTTTAGCTTTAAAACTACGCTTAAAATTCTGCTGCCTTTGTTTGCACTGGCAACATTTAGGAAATGATACTGGTATATGAGGATTCTAAATATCATGTTTGCATTCAAATATCATGTCACATTTGACCTCTGATCTCATTTTTACATTTCACATCTGCCTTCCTTTCAAGTTGACCTGTGTTCTGTGAAATGTGTTCTATCTTTAACGAAAGTGTGAGAATGAGCTGCCTCATTGGTTAGAAATATATATTGTATAATAAGCTCAAGTTATTCATGTCCAATTATTTACAAATCAATACCTATTATCCATGACCTACTCCTACATGATGTTTGTGTAATCAGAGTAAACATATGTCATGCCGCCCTTATCTGATTTTTACTGCACTACAAACTTCTTAAAGTACGTTTCAAAACGATATTAATAGTTTTTGAAAGAAGCCTTGAATTTATGTACATTTTTTTCTTTATCATTCATATTTTCATACATGCAACTGTTATACAAAGACCTCAAACACTTGCAAATGGTGTTTGAGCTGTCTACAGCTACACTACATTCTGCCATAAACCATGAAATATTATTGTATATATAGCATACAAATGCAAAATGGATCTGCTAAAATAAGGTGTTACCACAAAGGAAGCTGAGGACTCATATTATCATGAAACATTATCTCATCATTCATTTTAATAAGAACACTTTTACAGTATCAGCATTTTCATTTATTTGCTGTGTGACATTAAACCTCATATTACATACATGCAACATTGTAATAAGTAATATGGTGTTCATTTGGACTGTGTACATTTTTTTTAGGTTTATCCTTTTTTATGTCCATTGTAAATCTCAGCTGAAACAATTCTCAACTAAACACAGTCAGTGTCATAGTCAGCATCACCAGCTGTCTTATTACAAAAGACAACAAGACATTGGAATGTCTGCTCTGGAAGGGTTCTGCTTGGGTGACAGTGACAAACTCTGACTTGGGGACTGGGCCCAATGACCCTGTGCTCCCACAGTGCGTTTCTGTAATTCTTCTCGTATCTGATGGATTGCCTGCTTATTCTTTTGGCAGCTCAGTAATCCTGCTTTAGTCTCATGAAAGAGAACATCAACACTCAGGATAACATTTGGAAATATTTGAGACCATCTTGTCTCACTTGTTGAGTAGTTGGTGTTTCGGGTATGGTGCATCAGAACCAGAATGATGTCTTTATTACCTGCACACAACAGGAAAAAAATGGATAGAGGGCTGAAACTATAAGAAAAGATATGTTTGCATGTTTAGCAGGAAATGCTCTGAAAACTGATAACGCATTCATATGTAGATTTATGGTGAAACAAGTTAAAGAGAAATGAAAGAAAATGCAACACACTTTATCCTACTGTTACCAAGCTTTATGTTACCTGGCACTCTAGACATGGCTGCCTCCACATCTGACCCAACACGAAAGTTGATTGGGCAGAAAAGAATGACAGCGCTGCATTCATGTAGGTCTGTGCTCTCCACCAGTAGCTCTTCATGCATATTTACTTGGCGCAACAGCTCTTTGTCCGCCCCGAAGGTCTCAGCTGTAATGTAGCTGTAGATCTTGACTGAACCTGGACAAATTTCAAAAAGAGGAAAAAATGAACAGAATAGCTTCAAGCCTTATATATATATATATATATATATATATATATATATTATTGGACGCTCACTCAGATACATGACTAGTAGAGGTGTCATCTCTTGCCTTCCTAATAATAAACAACATGGGATTTATTTATTTAAAGAATGTATACTGTGGTACACAGGGTGGTGGGATTTATCTGTTTGTTTGTAAATTAATTGATTTGTGTAATTGTCTTACATTAAACATTCAAAAATGGATAAATGCTATTTTAACATACCAGGATTAAATCCTTCTTATCATAGTGTCATTTGGCCAGGTTTGCTAACTTCAATATTTAATGTCAAATGTCTCCATACATAAACGGGTAGCTACAGTATCTACTGCTGAGAAGAAAACAATCTTCTTTAATGATGGACTTCTGCCTTCTTTTCCTTGTTGTCTTGTGGAGGGGTCATCTGTGGCTGTTGTCCCTATTTTACCATTATCTCTGCAAACCTCCAGACTAGGAAAGAGGCAACCTCGTCTAACAGGATCATGGAATACAAGGAATGTAATACAATAGTAGTACAGCCTGAAATGCATGAATAAAAAGATGAAAATTAGACAACTGTGTGAGTGCCCATTCCAGTGTTCAACACACCTGCATCAAGCTGTCTGATGTCTTCTTCCAAGCATTTGAAGAATGCATCAGGCTGTCTGATGTATTCTTCCAAGCAGTTGAAGAATTCTTTGGTTTTATTGTCTGTATGGCGTTGTTGATAGGCCTTCCACAAAGTTAGAGCAGCTAAAAAGCAAATAAAAGTGTGTTTAAGGCTTCTTTACAGAGTATGATTTTCAGCTGTTTGAGAGAAAAGTGGTAAAATCTTTAGTTCTCTCTTCAAAGTGGTCCTAGGTAAAGGGTACCATGAGGTATTACTGATGGAGCTTTGGGGACAGAAGGGTTACATGAACAAACCAGCAGATCAAAATACGGTGTTAAATGATGCAGAATATACTGACCAACAGGGTATGTGGCATAAAAGAAAACTTTCCATAATTCAATTCAGTTCAATTTTATTTGTATAGATCCAGCCCTAACTATAAGTTTTATCAAAAAGGAAAGTTTTAAGCCTAATCTTAAAAGTAGAGAGGGTGTCTCCTGAATCCAAACTGGGAGCTGGTTCCAATAATTTCATTTTGAAATGACAATTAGATTATTAAATTAGAAATACCCACTAATAAGTTGGTACATACCCTTCCTGGTGTCTTTTGGAAGCTGTTGAATGAGTTTGATCAGCTGAAAAAAATAGTAGACAAACAGCATTTTTTTTTTGTATCATAAAATTCCTTATTTGCATTGTGACTTTTTTCAGACAGGAGCTTTTAACCAAAAAAAAGTTTGTGAACCAACTATTAATTTGCTGCATTGACTTACTTAACAGAATGACAGCTTTATTTTTATTGCTTTGATTGAAGTGAATAATAATTTAGAGTTCAGGCCAGAAAAAGTAATTGAAATGGAGACCACCGATGAGTATCTAAATGGAGCTATGAGTGTACTACCCATGCTCATAGAACTAAGGTTATACATTTGGGTCGGTATGTTTTTTGTTTTTTTTTCTGGCCATGAAACTGTTTGTCAGACAATTGTCCAAATTACTTTTTAGCCTCTGAATAAGAGGTATTATATATATAACTAGAACTTCAAGGACGTAGTAGCTCATCCAGCTCACGATCCATTGCAATTCACAGGTTACTGCCTGTAAAATGAGAAATGTGACATTGACCTTGACTTGAGGACAATTTAGGCAAAGAGCAATTAGGTGAACATTGTAAGTTTGATAAAATTCTGACCAATACTGTAAGAGGAAGGGCGATTCTTGTGAAATGTGGATGGACGGACAACAGACACCTCACCATGACGTGAGCACACTGGGCCTTTGGCCTCATGAGATAAAAATGTCTGTAATTCCTAAACAGTTAATGCAATATGTCTGTGTAGGTTCTCAGTCATCCAGGACATGGTAGTCTAAGGGTTCGAAAGAAGGCAACTGGACTTCTTTAAGTTGTTTGAAGACGTTTCACCTTTCATCCAAAAGGCTTCTCCACCTTTTGGTTTTAGACCTGAAGAAGCCTTTTGGATGAAAGGTGAAACGTCTTCAAACAACTTACAGAAGTCCAGTTGCCTTCTTTCAAACCCTTAGACAGTTAATGCAATACTTTTGTTATACCCGTTGAATTAAAGCTGAAAGTCTGCACTTCTGTCACATCTTGGGGAGTCAAAATAGCTCAAATCGAGAGCACTTTATAATAACATCACACTATTAAGTTATTATTAAGGTATTAGTAAATATTTAATTAATCATTTTTAAGGTATTACTCCTAATTAGTACACATTAGTAATTATGTAATTTACAAACAGTTCTTGAGTAGTAAGTTCATATATAACACGTTTAATGACAGTATTTTCATACTTTATAAATGATAGATTAACCATTTTTAAATAAAGTGTAACATCAAGTTCAAACCAATATTAATCCAAAAATATTCATATGAATCTACATATTTATACTAATGTGTTACAGCAGCATTTTGAGAGTTTTGACTTTATATTCATTATGGCAATTGAGGATTGATATTAATAGGAATAATATGCAGGCTGAGATTTTGTCCATGGAGTCCATGGAAATGCCCATTGATTGGAATTCTCCTTGACGATGGAAATGGTGAGTCACCCCTGAACGTTATCACCTATCCCAAGGAGCTGCTCTGAGTTTTCATTGTGTTGGAGGAGGGGACCATTCACTACATCATTCATTCTACCTGAGTTCACAGAAACGCTGGACAACCTGACTTCTTTGTTTAATTTTGGAAATGGACCTGATTTGATGCTGACTTGTCTATCTAAAGCTACCTGACAGACTACAAACCAGAGGGAAGTTGAACTTGAGGAATGAACTAAAGAAATTCTAAACTCTTAAACATCTCAGAGACATTTGGGGTGGCTGTAGCTCAGGAGGTAGAGCAGGCCATCTATTAATCAGAAGGTTGGTGGTTTGATCCCTGGCTTTTCCAGTCTGTATGCCAAATATCCTTGGGCAAAATACTGAACCCCAGTGCATGATGCATCCATCGGAGTGTGAATGTGTGTGAATGTTAGATAGAAAGCACTTAAGCATAGAAAATAAAAAGTGGTTGTATGAATGGGTGAATGAGGCATGTTGTACAGAGTGCTCTGGGAGAGTAGAAAAGTGCTACATTTAAATTTTTCCTGCATTATCAGTTCAATATGATTGACACTTTTTTGGTGGTGTGTGCAACTGTTCATGAAGCTCTGTGAAAAATTCACTATTGTTATGTGATAACTTTATTCATGTTAATTTAATTGAAAGATATTTTTCAACATAATATCAATATATTTAAGTTGAAAGTACCCTGTGGCTTCAGGTGCTTAGTGTGTCTCTTTTGCTTGTAAACCCCTCCTACAAACTTGGACTCTGGTCCTACTTACATTTCAGTGTTCTGTAAAACCTCACATGGGTTATATTTGCATCTTGTTATAAACTTTGTATGTTCTGTATAACTTTGTGCTTTGTCAGTTTCATTTTTCTGCTGTAAAGATAGCAGAGACTGGATTTGAGTCTCAAGGTACTGCTGGCCTTTCAGTTTCATGTGTAAATGCTTTGTCATAGTCATAGATAATCCTCACTTTAAATAATCAACAAGTATTTATAAAACCTCTATTAATACACTATATTAGTGCACACCTTAGTCATTGTATGTATAAATGTGCATCTAAATACTTTTTTAATCATTTACTTAGATTTTCTAAATGATGCCATGAACCATTAACAGATCCTGAATAACTGCTTTGTACTTTATTTTATACTTTATTTAGAAATGATTGAGCCATCATTCATAAAGTATGAAAATACTATCGTTAAACATGTTATATATGAAAATATTAATCAAGAACAAAGCATTTACAACTGTGTTTATAAATTACATACTAAAGTAGGACTAATACTTTATAAATGATGAGTTAAGTATATACTAATACCTTATTCATTTTTTATAGTGTGAAGTTATTATATAGTGCTACCCAGAAATCGTGTCATTATCCAAAAACTCATGGACCTGACTGTAACATGAGATACTGAATAAGAAATGTTTTTTTAATTTTCATGGCCACAGTGCTGCACATCTCTCTCCTTAAATTTCAAAAAAAGTGTTTTTCTTAGCTCTATCATGATATCTCATATTATAACATTAGTTCTATAAGTGTAGGTAGTGCACTCTAATATGAGTGACAAAGGAGGTTAGCTAACCTGTCTAGCTGACACCTGTGTTGGTGTCTCTTGAGCAGATAAAGGTGAAGAGAATGATGGATCTGGGGAAACAAGTGAAGTTGAACAAGTGTGAGATTTTTCTTAAAAACTTGTTATATCATTTTGACACATTTGCAATATATTTCACACAGTGAACTTTTGAATTTCATTTCTTACAAAAGCTGTGTGTGGTGCATAGAAATAGAATGTGTGAAATATTTGAGAGTGAGGGATTTAAAGGTGAAGTATAACTACCTGACTCTGCATAGTAGGCATAACATCAGCACTTTAATAATGTATTTAGCACTATTGTGAAAATGAAGTATTATTATATCACTGCCATCAACAACAACATCTAATCACTATGGCGACACAGGTGGTAATGTGTATTAAACGTCTCTTACCTTCAGGTGATTGTTCCATGATTAAATCTGAAGACATAAAAGGAAGAAAGACACAATTAAGAAGCAACAGGTAACAGATGTCCAAGTCTTATACAGCATGTTAGGTAAAGTCAGCATTGCAGCAGTTAATAGTCAGGTTCAATAGTGTAACCAAAAAAAAAGCAAAGTGATATATGTCTCCAGGTAATAAGCTGTTCTACTATATGTAACCCATGTTCCCATACAGCAGAACAGATTCTGTTAAAACAAAACACAAACAAAGAAAAGAACAACAAGCAAACAGAAAAAAGTCAATGACATTAAAATACCAAAGCATATAAATCAACATCAATCTGGCTTCCTACCTTGTGCTGCTGCTTCATCTGCTGCAGAGAGGAATAAGCTGCTGAAAGAGAGCAAGAAGGTCTTTTATAGAGTAGCCTGCCCCCTTTCACTTTCTGATTCATGTTATGATAAATCATGTGGTTTATAAGAGATCCACCACTTGTGTCTAGAAAATTCCTTTTTTCTGAGCATTATGTTTCAGCAATGGACAACTTTTTGCAGAAAACACTAAGTGAGCAGTCTACTAGTTGCAGAGATAAAACAATAAAAAGACAAAATATAAATAATGTGAAAATGCAGTTAGTGACCATTTTTAGTTGTTCTGGTCCTGCTCAAAATTAACAGGTTTTTGGCCTCAGATATTTTACACAGGTTATTTGAGGTAACAGACATTCTAGAGACTTCTAAGGGAGAGTGTGCTTTAAATGTGGTCTTCAGAGCTATAAAGAAGGTGACTGGACTTCTTTAAGTTGTTTGAAGACATTTCGCCTTTCATCCAAAAGGCTTCTTCAATTGTAAAACCAAATGGTGGAGAGTCCCAGGTATTTAAACCCTAGTGGGGGCGTAAGAGGTGGTCGTTAACCCACTATTGATCATGTGAGTTGTCACATGAGCCAAGGTGTGAAAAAAGGCGTGGGTCATTACCACCACAGGTTTCGGATGAAACCACTGTGAGACTTTGCGCCAACCTTTCATGTGACCTATTGAGGTCACCTGACATAAGGTGCGAATGGAGGTTGAGGCACCTGGGAAGGGATCACAAGACTGCATTGCATGTGGCTGACAGTTGGTGTTGTACGCCACCACCTCTGTTCAATTATGGTCGTTCACAGTGGACATAGATGGCCTCTTTTACTCCTCTTTCAAACCATCTGTCTTCTCGGTCCAAAATGTGAACTTTGGAATCCTTGAAAGAGTGACCTTTATCCTTTAGATGTGTCATGGGGCGGCTGGTAGTCTTGTTTTTCTCTGTTTTAACCATTCTTGTGTTCAGTCTCAGGTGGGATGGCCGGTTGACTCCTGTGGCTGGGTCCGCCCCTGGGTGGGACCTTCCATGGTTGACTCCTTTCCTGCACCTGTTCCTTATTCTCCGATCAAGCACTCGGTACTGAAGGGCTGGAGGTTGCGGTGATTCTCTGCCAGATTTTTGCCGCCACTATGGTGAACTCTAGGCTCCAAGTAGTTCCTGAATTCTGTGATTTCCTGTTGAAACAAATTTTCTCTGTTCTCGCTCCTTGCAGTTCCTCGCCAGCTACTCACCTGATATCTCAGTGTTTGGAAAATCTCTGCGTCAGCAAACTCCAGCGCTCTTTAATCTTGGTCTCACCACTCTGCAGTCTGTCTCCGCACGCAGCCAAGGAAAGGACTCACCAACTCACTGACCTGCCCACTCTCGCACCAAAGCCCCTTCGGATTTCAGGTTCACTACCCGCCGCCCACACAACCCTCCCAACCCTCCCAAGCCTCCCAACCCTCCCAAGCCTCCCAACCCTCCCAAGCCTCCCAAGCCTCCCAAGCCTCCAACCCCTGTGTTCTCAAGTAAGACAATTTCTCTAAGACCACTCCCATATTGCTCATTCCTCTCTGGAAGCCTGTTAACACTCTGTGTCCTCTCTGACAGGATCCCCGCATATAACCCAGTAGGACTGAGGATCTCCTCCGGCACCACCTCACTAAATGTGCACCACGATCTTGTAAATAATAAACAGTATAAAACCTTCTGCTGCCGTCTGAGTCTGCTCACTGGGTCTGTAAACCACCTAACCATGACAAGATGCAGATGTACAGCTGAGTCTTGTCTTGCTCTTAAGACTACCATGACCTGGATGACTGAGAACCTACATAGACATACTGCTTTAAATATGCAGTGCAGTGATTTTTGTTGTGTTTATCAGTGATAGTTATGATCTTCAAAAACTGGAGTTCTCTGTATTTTTTAACTGAATGTTTCTAAAGAATCTAATGTGAAAAACCTTTTGATTTTGTTTTCATGCACCATCTATTTTTGAGATGTACTCTGGTTCTACTTGGAACCTCAAAATTGGGTTTTTTTGTTGGTAAGCCCTGCGAAAGGGTAATAAAAACAACTGCATTCATGTTGTATCTTTGGAGATGCAAAAATCACGAATCATGGTTTAATATGTATTTGGGCTTATCTTGCCTGTTTTAATTAAAGACTCTAATAATAATGACTATGCAAAACAAACCCCCCCCAAAAAAACCGACCCAGAAAGCCACGCAAGCTAGCAGTGAATCCACCCTGTATATTCAGAAATGAAAGAATCAAATAACACAGGCCTTTTATTGTTTCTGCTTTATGTTATTTACTTGCAATTTGAAATAGAAATGAAAATCAAGTCTCATCTCTCAGTCTCATTTTGACTATCAAAATTAACTCATATTTAAATGTTATTTTTTGTATTTAATAACAAAAATCAAGTCATTTAAAAAAAGAGAAAGGTCAAATGATATTGGGATCAAAAGGTGTTCAAATCAGGAAAGGTGTTTCTTAGAAATGGTTCTGGGCTTCTTATAAAACACATGGTTTTTCATAAAGAAAGTGAAAGTGTAACATTCCTCTATATAAGGACCACTTTGTTTTATTCATCAGCTTCACTGGATCTTTGTCTCTGCAGCTGCATCGCAGTAAAGGTAGGATTTCTTTACCATGCTTGTTATCAGGTTAGAATACTTTATTAATCCCTGAGGAAATTATGTGATTACAAAAGTTAGAAAAGAGCCATAGTGATTAATAAATGTACAGTTATATTACATGTGTAGAAGTCTAAATTAGATTATGTTTCCTAATTTTCCTCATTAAATATATAAACATAGATACATACAGATATATATAAGGGTGTAATCCTTATATTTATGTAATGTATATGTATGTTACTGATTAACATTAACTTTACCTTTACTTCTCCATTTCTAGCCATGGGAGTTAGTAATTCTTTTCCTGAACGTAAGTAGTATGAAGCCATGCACCACACATAGTGAAGACATTGTTCTCTGTCACAGGATGAGGCAGGAGCTGCATATTAAGAGTTCCATGCAATTTTACTCTTCTGTTGTTTGTTGCACAGCTATATTCCCACTGCAAGTCTAAAATGAAACCATTCAGAAATATTTATTGATACTGAAGTTAAGACTTTTCCTGAAAACTGTATTTTACTTACTGTATGTTTTACTTTGTAGCACCTCCATCCCCACCACATCCTCGTAAGTTATATCATACATTTAACAACATGATTTCTGCAAATTATTTGCACATGCGTCTGCACAAAACTGTCTAATGTATTGCATGTTTTTTTACTTTGTAGCACCTCCACCTTCTCCTAGTAAGTTTAATTTTAGAACATGAGTTACTGTTATTTGCACAAGCTTTTGCACAAAACAGTTTCTTCTATTTACACATAACATTGCATCTGTTTTACTTTCTAAAATGCCTTTGCGTTCAATTTTCAGCTTTGAAAACTCCATGGAGACAAGTACCTTGGGGGTAAATTGAGTTTCCAGTCTTGTGAACAGGACTGAAAAAATCAGTTTCTGACTTAGACCCTTTCTCTTCTGTTCAACTGTAACTAATACTATACATTTATACACAAAAAATGCTCAGACTAGCATTTAGCTCATTGAAACTGTTAATCATGTTAAAACTACATCTATAATATATTGAATTTGTTTTAACCCCATTTTACAGGAACCAGGCAGATCTGCAGTATGTGAAGAATTTTCAGCTTCAAAATGAGCAAGTCAAACATGTCAGAGTTTTGCTCTATGGGCCAGTCGGTGCTGGGAAGTCCAGCTTCATCAATTCTGTCAGCAATGTCTTACGAAGAAAAATAACCTGTCCGGCTCTGACCAACGCAACAAATGAGGATGATGGAAGTTTCACCAAAAAAGTTACTTTCCTTTATTTACGACTTGATGTATGAAATTTTGGCAAGTGTTGGGAAAGAGAACTTTTGAAACTGTATCTTATGGAAAATAATAGCTTAAAAACCCTGTTGAATTTTTAATTAGCAATTAAACTATTTTGATTGTGTTAAAATAGAATTACAGCCATTTTTATACATAGCCGCCCATTTTCAGAGGCTGAAAAATAGTTGGACATCTTACACGATTTTTAAAACAATTTTAAAACTTGGATGAAAACTAGGGGGCTGTGTGATCTAAAGTGTCCGTAATTCCTAAACAGTTAATGCAATACTTTTGTTAGAGGCCTTGAATTAAAGCTAAAAGTCTGCACTTCAATCATAGTTTGATTGTTTGAATTCAGATTCACTGTGGTGGTGTACAGTGGCAACATCACAAAAATAGTCTCATTGTTCAAAACCTTATGGCCCAAACTGTAATTAGCAAAGCAGAAAATATTATACCAACTCTCCTCCCAAGCTGTTTATAACTTTTTTTTTTTTTTTGTCTTTCAGTATGAAACCCACAACATTAAGAAAGACACAGGGCTCTTTTACCCTTTTGTCTTCAATGACCTCATGGGTTTGGAAGAAGGGAGTGGAAGAGGAGTCAGAGTGGAAGACATCAAACTGGCCATGATGGGACATGTGAAGGAGGGTTATAAGGTACAATGATCACACTGTTAGCTTTGTTTTCTTTTTAAGTCTGTAATTTTCTGCAAGTCATTTTGGTTAAAGAAATTAAAAATCTGACTCAGTATTTGATTTGTAAAATTTAGAATACAGACCTTCAACTATTAGTTGTGTTTTTTGTAAATCATATGTTGATAAATTCAAGTTTTTCAAAAAATATAGATTTGCATAGTCATTTACATTCATATTGTTATTGGTGTTATTCTTTATAATGTACACAATGTGTGGGTTAATTAGTCGTCATTCATTTGAATTTTTGCAACATATTGCAGTTTAATCCTGCATCTCCACTGTCCCCTTCTGATTCTGGCTACAACCCTTCACCTTCTGCAGAGGACAGAGTTCATGTCCTGGTTTGTGTCTACTCTGGTAACGCAACAGAAATTAACAGTTCAGTGTTACAGAAGATGAAAGCCGTCAGAGAGACAGCCAGCGACCTGGGTAAGAAAAGACTTATAATACAGTTAAAGAAAATCCTGGCTATTTATTTTTTAACATTTTACTTTTACAACAAGACAAATGCATTTACATGAAAAACAAGGCTGAAGTTTTATCCTATCACTAAGTTCAGCATTAGACTTGGTTTATATTGTGTGTTGTATTAAAACATCTGGTAACAGAAGTTTTATAACATCTGGTAACAGCTGTTGTTTAAATATGGACACAGTCTCTGCTGGAAGACATTCCTAGTGTTCCACTTTATGATCCACATGAAAGATACTGAGTGGTATTTGTTAAAACCAGAATATTAACCAGAATAAATCTCATATCGGCAGGTATTCCCCAGCTGGCTGTTCTTACCAAACTTGATGAGGCCTGTCCTGAAACTGAAAAGGACCTGAGGAATGTGTACAAAAGCAAGCTTGTAAAGAGAAAGGTGAGTTTTGGTTGGAAACAATTAAACATTACAAACATTATGATCTGAAGGTCAACTCAGAACTTACAGTGATTTATTGTTTCTCTACAACTCAGATAGGAGATCTCAGCTCAAAACTGGGGATCCCGCTCAACTTCATCCTTCCTGTGAAGAACTACAGTGAAGAAAACCAACTGAATGAGGACATTGACACTTTGATCCTGAACGCACTGAGAATGATAATTGACCTTGGAGATGACTTCATTGACTCTAAATTGTAAACTGACATATTGCTGACAGTTACAGACATACATACTGCTGTGATACACATGATGAACGTTGCATAATCCTAGCATGATAAAGAAAGGCTTTGTTCACATAGGTTAGTGTTAATTACCAGATAAAATAAAATTCAAGATGTTGTTACTGAAAGCTGATATTATTATGATTAAACTGAAAAGAAACACAATTTGTATCTCTCTCTTTTTCTTTCTTAATATTGAATAACATTACAGAATGTTTTTTAGATATATCGATAAACATGTATTATCAAATAATATAAAGGTGGCATTATATTTGATATTTGAAGACATCCCCACTGACCTAGAGTGTAGTTGATTTGTTATATATGATCAAATATTTAATTTTGTATAATTTTCAATAGGTTGCTTGCTTGTCTCAAGTCATTTTAACACATGCACTCCAGCCATAAGTTGTCTAGCCATTACCCAGCAGATCTGCATGTCAGAATGCAAATGAGCTCTTTAGAATAGCGTAGATAAATGTCCCATGCATTTGTATTAACCCTTGTATGGTGTTCGGGTCTGTTGGACCCTTTTTCAATATTTACCAAAAGAAAAATTATACAGCTTATTAATATTTCAAACTCAGATTTCTTGCTTTTGGCTCATTTTCTGTGAAGAGCATACACAGATCAGTCATAACATTATGACCACCTGCCTAATATTGTGTTGGTCCCTCTTTTGCTGCCAAAACAGCCCTGACCGGTCGAGACATGAACTCCACTAAGACCCCTGAAGGTGTGCTGTGGTATCTGCACCAAGATGTTAGCAACAGATCCTTTAAGTCCTGTAAGTTGTGAGGTGGGACCTCTATGGATCGGACTTGTTTGTCCAGCACATCCCACAGACGCTCGATTGGATTGAGATCTGGGGAATTTGGAGGCCAAGACAACATCTCAAACTCATTGTTGTGCTCTTCAAACCATTCCTGAACCATCTTTGCTTTGTGGCAGGATGCATTATGCTGCTGAAAGAGGCCACAGCCAACAGGGAATACTGTTTCCATGAAAGGGTGCACATGGTCTGCAACAATGCTTAGGTAGGTGGTACATGTCAAAGTAACATCCACATGGATGGCAGGACCCAAAGTTTTCCAGCAGAACATTGTACAAAGCATCACACTGCCTCCACCAGCTTGCCTTTTTCCCATAGTGCATCCTGGTGCCAGGTGTTTCCCAGGTAAGCGACACACATGCACCTGGCCATCCACGTGATGTAAAAGCAAACGTGATTCATCAGACCAGGCCACCTTCTTATATTGCTCTGTGGTCCAGTTCTGATGCTCACGTGCCCATTGTTGGTGCTTTCGGCGGTAGACATGGGTCAGCATGGGCACTCTGACTGGGCATTGGGTGTGTTTGCAGAGCCTGTCCAGAGGAAAAGTAGTAAACTGTCTGGATTCTGGGGGAATATGGTTCTATAAAGGTAAAGACTCAGTATGTCCACCTGGTTCACCTCCATCTACTGTTCTTAGTAAAGAAGCCCCAGTGAGTGAATCCAGTCCAGAGTCCAGTGAATCTGGACTGGAACAGAGGAAAGCTGTCGTTCTCTGATCCTGATACTAACACACACATACACACCTTCACACACACTTTCACTCACAGGATGTTTCCATTCATTAATACTGATGATAAAGTGAAGGTGTTGCCATT
>VUQS01076278.1:0-29275 GCA_015108495.1 Heterochromis multidens
GGAACATTGTTTTTGTAGTATTCCACAATCTTTTTACGCACTCCTTCACAGATTGGAGAGACTCTGCCTCTCTATGACATCCCTTTTATAGCTAATCATGTTACAGACCTGATATCAATTAACTTAATTAGTTGCTAGATGTTCTCCCAGCTGAATCTTTTTGGACTTTCTTGCTTTTTCAGCCTTTTGTTGCCCCCGTGCCAACTTTTTTGGGACCTGTAGCAGGCATCAAATTTGAACTGAGCTCATTTAGTGGATGAAGGTGTAAAATTTCCCAGTTTCAACATTTATTATGTTATCTATGTTCTGTTGTGAATAAAATATTGGCTCATGTGATTTGGAAGTCCTTTAGTTTTCATTTTGTTCAAATTTAAAGAACGTCCCAACTTTTACAGCCTTAAAAAATCATAAATTTAAACAGCAATTCTCATTAAATGTATATTTCACACCACAGAGGCTCAAAAAGACAAACTTTCTGAACTAAAACTTAATGTTACGCTTTATGATTTGAACAGCTTGTTGAGTTCTAGACTCTCAATGCATTTTCACTTGTGTGGTAATGTTGGCATTACCTGACCGGGCAAACTAAATTTGATATGATGGTGTATTGGTGTACTTTCTCTTCATGTTGGAGATGGGAATAAATACACCAGGGTTGTTGAAGTACACGCCCTGGAAAGGGCAAAAACTGCACCAAAATGTAATCTTAAATTCAAAAAGGTGGCCTTCCTGTTGGCTTTAGGGTATATGGCTCCAAGAAGCTTATATTATATTTGTTTTTTGGATGTTACATGAGGTCACGGAATTTCATATATGTGGGTGAAATCAAGTGCTGAGCTTTTGTGTTGCAATTTTGTGTGTCAGACCCAAAAAATCACCAATTCCGATACATGTGTAAAATTTCATGAGTTGTCAAACATGTTTAAGCCTTTAAAGATGTGATTTACTTTTGTTGTTAATAATAATAATAATAATAATAATGATAATAAAGGGAGCAGATCTGATAGGGCCTTGTATTAAAGTTCTCTGCACCATGTTAAGCAGACATCTCACAAGTCTTCCACAACTATGCACCATCAATTTAAGTGGGGTGACCTTCAAACAACAGTCCAATAATCCCGAGTTATAATCGGACTTTACTTGTACCGGATGTTTGTATTAGACATTTCCTGTGCCCACCTGAAACATTTATATAAATTAAACTAATCAGTTATTAGATGTATCTTTATTTATATTGTGTTAAAGATGAATTTGGGATGTAGTGATATCAACTGATGAACAGCACAGCTAATACATCAGTTCTTTCCTGTAGTATGGTCAGTGCTGGTAATACGATATGTCTGCAGTCACGCTTATAAATGACAGATGGAACTGCTCATTAAAATGAAATATGATGCATCAACCTGCAATTTTTATTATGTTGGACTTATAAATGAGACAGAAGCAGCATGCGTCCCTGCAGCATGTTGGCTTGTATTAAGTTTCTGTTGATTTTAACTGCACAGTGTTTTTATATACAAGTTTAGATGAAGTGCTCTAATTTTTGAGCATGTCAAAGCTTCTTAGAGACAGTCTGAACAAAAGCTGAAAGGTGGAAGCTTCACACATCTCTCCCACAAAGTGAGTCCTTTCCCAGAATAGAAGCAGCCGTTTTCAGCTGAGATATTAGAGAAGCTATTGATTATCTGGGATGTCCTAAGTGTGCCCTGGCAACGAGAGGAAAGGAAGTGCTCGCTACGAAGCCCTGCACTCACTCTGACTCAATTAGGCTAGCCTGAGCTCAGCACTTTAGCCCAGCAGCAGCTTTATGTTGCCAGGAAAATTGGAAGATCTTGGTAATGTGGTCAGCCAGCAGCTGCTAACCGCCAGAGGCTGACGCAGTAACATTTGATAGAGCTATTGTCTTTTTCATTAATGTTAGTAATGGCTGTGGAGTGAAGGTTCACTGAGCTTTGGATTGTAGGGCAGCGAGAAAAAGTTAAACTGTGACAAGTACAATGCAGAACTTGTGTATGTGATTATTTTTACATGTTTCTGTAATACAGTGAAGAACATTTATGAGAATTTCATAAGTTTCAAATACTTTTATTGGCAAATAAATCAAATGCATGCAAAGAGTCAGTATTTACAGTGTTGACCCTTCTTCATAACGTCCGCAATTCTTTGTGGCATGCTCTGTATCAGCTTCTGGGCCAAATCCTGATTGATGGAGATCCATTCCTGCCTTATTAGAGCTGATCACAGTTTGTGGGCTTCTGCTTTTTAAAAACTGACCATACCAAAAATGTCCTCAAAGTTCAACTTCTTCCAACGATCCAGGACCACTTTACAATCTCTGTATTTTTCAGGTTGATGGAGCACCTTAATCTGATCCAGAATCTGTGGTCAGTCTTTAATAAGGATTATTTTGAACTGTGAATCATGCAAAACTGCTGTAGTAGACTCCCAGGATAAAAACACAAAGACTCAAATAACAATTTAGTGAGAACACATGAACCTGTTGAGCAGAAAGATAAACATGTTGTCGGCGGTGGAAAACAGATTATTCAGTGGCTCACCTGTGTGGCCTCAGGTGGTAGCAGACTCAGTGAAAACCACAGGGACATGTCCAGACGTGGAGCGGCGGGGTGGCAGGTGTAGCGGTCTGACAGGTTTGTCAGAGAAGAGCTTAACAGGCCAGAACAGAGCAAGCCGTTAGCTGCCTGTGGCGCCATGCTGCCGCCTCCGTCCTGATGGCTGAACGGTGAAACGCTCATTACAGGTCACAAGTGAAAGGTTATCACGGTGCACTGCTTTCATTCATTTAACATTAAAAGTGAGTAAAATATGCCGACCATAGGGATGAAGGTGTAATGGCTGGCTGCTTTATAGAAGATAAACTCACCTGCAGAGTTTTTATCTAAAGGATCAGGTCAAGGTTTCAGCCTGCTTTCATGGATCCTAATGACTTTGATGATCCTCGTAGCAGCACAGCAAAGGGGCTCATAGTGGAAAAAATGAGATTTACATGGTATAAACAAGTGTCCAACAGAACAGTTTTACCACAGTGGCTCCCTCTGTTTATATTGATTGATATGATGATATAATAATTTATTTGTAAAATGTATATTTGCTATTATGCATCTAAATCTGCAAAATAATTAGTAACTAAACCCATAAAATTAAATGTAGTGAAATACACCGTTTAGACTTACCCCTACATGCTGCAGGTCTAACATATACAGCATAAAGTCAGACCAATAAAGAAGCTGCATTGTGGCTGGGACATTTTTAAAGGACCTTTACAGTCGTCTGCGTCGTGTTTTAAGTGTTCAGGGTGATGATGAGTCACTTCCTCCAGCCTCTCTCTGACTGCAGTATTGTAACTTGATTGATTTGACCCTTCATGATGCATCTATTTGCCTAATGCCTGTCTGTCTCTTCTTGTCTAGGTATCGACTACAAAACCACCACTATTCTTTTGGACGGCAGGAGAGTGAAGCTGGAGCTGTGGTAAGGACAATTTTTCTTTATTTATTCTTTTTACTTGAATCTAATCTAAAATCCTTCAGTATGTCACTGTGGCCTGAACCCAGAGTTTGGTCATGTTAAAGCAGAAATGGGGCATGCCTTTGGTTCAGGCAGAGCGAGGAATGGGAATAGAAAAGATTTTATTGGTGTCAGTTCTACCTATTCGATTCCCTTCCTAATCCTGTTTTCTGTGTTTGGAAAAGCAGCAGGCCTGCACAGGATTTCAGCTTGAACAGTTTTATTATCTCTGAGTCTGAACACAGAGTTGGAGAAAAAAAAGAGAAGAAGTAAGGCATGCATGTGACTCAGTCACTTCTGTTTATGTAACACATTTAAAAACAACAGGAGATGAGCCAAAGTGAAGGCAGATTAACATTTAAGGGAAGCACATGAATTTGAAAACCACAAAAAGATGAACAAATAAAACAAAAATACATTTAAAAAAAAAAAGTGTGATTTAAATGAAACGAGTGAAGCAAAGATGACATTTAAATGGGGAAAATACAGACTGACGGGTCTGAAAGTAAAAACACTAAACTTCAAACAGCAGTGAGCCCGGTCTAATGGACAAGGTTAAACATCATCTGTACAAACTGTGTATTAAAGAGCCGTATGATGCTTTAAATGTTGCTGGCACTTCACACCATGTAAAACATCACACGCTGTGTGCTTGTAAGATTAGCTGGCCGAGCGTGGCTGACATTAGCAGCCCTCCCTTCCTGGCATGTTGGCATCCACACGCCTGTGCAGAGTGTGGTCATGCATTGGACTGGATTACAGCCTACATACGATGCTCATCCTCTGTGTCAAAGCACTGCAGAAGCACATCATCCTCCACCTTGCATTGTTTACAACTTCCCATCAGTCAGACAAACCACAGAGAACAGGTGAATAGGTGTTAACCTAAAGCTGCACAATCAAACCAAAGCAAATGTAAAGGCAACAGCCTCCAGGAGAGTGAAGGGGAGTGAGACATTTTGGGAGGAAACCAGCTCATATCGACTCTCATACAGGTGAAGTCATTTCCTTAGAAGGAGGAAGCAAAAGGCGGGCCCAGCAACCAATACTAACAAGTTCAATGTTTCTGACAGTAATGAGTAATCTTGCTGCAATGAAGCAACCTTTTGCTGGCATTTGAGTCCTTTAAGCTCACAGTTCTGTTTCTCAAACTGAGTTTTTTCTAATCATCCTCCATGTCTCACCAATGCACCCCCTTCTGTCATGTTCCCATACTTGAGATCATTTTTATGGTTTCAGCTTCCATACATGTTATGGTTTAACGTTGCAAGGTGCATGTACATAGTCCTTTTGCACGCTGTCATGCCTGCATCAGTGGAGCCACAACAGATGCATATATTTGTCTGTGAAGACACACTGCAGTGCTAGGCGAGGCCTGTTTGGTGGAAGTAGGCCAAGGAATTCAACTCCTCAGGGGAGAACCAACGCCTCGTCTTCTGTGTGAAGAAAGAAGTTTGAAGGCAGCTGTATGATGTAGGGTGTTCTTTATTTTGCTGCCTCGGTCTCGCCTCCTCTTCTCATTGTTTTACAGTGTAAATATCATCTTCTTCCTCTTTTTTTTCTTCATCCTCAGCTTCCTTTTTGTTTCTGTGTCGTGACTCGGGCTCCTCTGAGTCTCTGGGTTGGAACACTGCAGATACTGAAAACTTAAAGGATACATCTGGGATTATTATTACCATTAAATCCCATGATAAGACCAAAAGGACAACATGAAATTGTTCCACGTAACAAGTCTCAGTTTGTTATTCCTCTGTGCCACGGGGCTCCATTGTTGTCCATTGTTCCACTGAGTGACATGTTCCTTCATTAGTTTACTGTGACTCAAACCCACATACACTGTCCTGCCTCTACAAATACTCACCAGAACACCAAATGTGGATTAATCCACTGCTGAAAATAGTCCCCAACAAGCACAGGCACTATTTTCACTGGGAAAACCAACAGCATCAAACAGCATGCGGCTGTTTTATGAATATTTGTGACTTTTTTTTTTTTTTTATTAAACTTTATCTTAGTAACAATCTTACGTAAGATTTAAGTCTTCAGTAAGAATGAGATTCATTAAGTCCGAGGTGTACATGCTTAAAGAAGCAAAACTCTTTCATTTGTCGTTTCTGGTGCACTGCACAACAGATGATCCTCTCAGACGTCAGCATCTGTAGATGAACACACCACTCGCTGGGCTGCTGCTGCTTGGAAAACTGGAGCAGCTGGTTATCAGATTTAGTTAGTTTAAAATTAGTTTTTAAATAAATCTGAAAAAGGAGAGATTTTTTTCTTTTATATGTCAATCCTGTTTGCATAAATCTGTCCATCATGATTCCTCAGGCTTGTGTAGGTCTTCTGTGAAATCACAGGCTGGGTTTGCATGGCTGAGGTTATGTCTGACCTGCAAATTAACCGAATAAAGCAGGATTTTAGAAGTTACCATGTGGGAGATTGGGAGCTAAACCCACAGCATGCACAGATTATATTTAATTTAAACTGCTGTTACCTTGAGACTATAGTGTTCTCTTATCTTGTGCCCACGGCTCAGACGTCCTTATATTTACCATATTTCAAGTCTGTGTGCATACAGTCATAGTAATGTGCAGTCCTGGTGACACCCACTATAGAACATATAGGACATTTTTCAGACAGTGGTGGGTGGGAAATGTCTATCTTCAGACAACTGTGCATGATACAGTCAACTTCACAGGTTTAGACCCAAATTAAGACCCAGTCTTCATTTGAAACAGGGGGTTATGTCAAAACAGTAAGTCCTTTAGCAACAAGAGTAACATCAGGTGAAAGAGGACAAAAATTCCTACTCTTCAGTATATAATTTGTGCTTGTAAAGGGAAAGGGCTGGGCTTGAAACAATGGGAAAGCCATTTTTTCCCAAGTAATCTCCAGGCAGAGAACTCACAGTGGATGTCACCGCTCTGGAATGCAGAGTGAAGGGCTGAAAACTAAATTCTTCACAAAACTTAAACTGTGACTGTGAAAAAGTCCCAAGAGATATCCAAACACCAGTTCACTCATTAAAAGTCCAAAGCTTTGTGACCCTGTTTAAACTTTGAATGACGTTTCTATGATAAAATATGTCTGAGAGCATGGGCTCCAAAGTAGGCTGAATCTTTCTCTTTAAGACAGTTTCCCATTCACTTCAGTGGTGGGAGAAAGTGCAGTATTTTACTAATTTTATTATTTAAAAAAAGGAAACATAAAATGAGTCACTCCCAAAGATCATAGCACTCTATCTTTGATCAAGTTGCACATTTTGATATAACTTGATATAACTTTTGTGAGGGTTCTTGCAGAGCTGTGGGGCTAGTTTCAGGGTGACAAATCATAATGGAAGTATATAATATGCCTTAAAGCTCAATAATGTAATAATAATGTAATAATGGCTGCTGAGTACTCATGGGTCAGAACGTCAGCAGGTTGAAGGGTGTTGTGGATAGATGGATGAAGGGGATTGAATTGCATGTTTTCGCCTCAGTTTGGAGGACTTTGCTGCTGGCTCTGCTGAATCTGAAACCCAAAAAAGAAGTCAGCTTAGATTTTTGTCCTGTTGGCTGAAGCCTGCTGCTTTTCTTGCTGTTTACCCCAAAAGAGAAGAGGCATTTATTTCTTGCAGCTGCACAGATCTGAGTGGAGTGTTTAATCACTGCTGCCTTCCTCAGGGACACCTCAGGACAGGGGAGGTTCTGCACCATCTTTCGCTCGTACTCCCGCGGGGCTCAGGTGAGGAACAAACAGCTGCATTCATTTAAAGGTTGTTGGAGGTTGCGTGCTGAACGTTTCTCTGATAACTTTGTGGGGTAATTTTTTGTCTCTCTTCAGGGGATCCTGCTGGTGTATGACATCACCAACAGGTGGTCCTTTGACGGCATCGACAGGTGGATCAGAGAGATCGATGAGGTGAGTCTTTCAGAGTTTGGCTCCATTTCTAATTTGAAATTGGACCACATGACACACAACTGAATTATTCTTCATTGTGTCACCATAAACATCCAGAGTTTAGTGACCACTAGCTGCTGCAGAAATGAGCAAAGGGCATTAATGAAGAGATCACATCTAGGGTCATAATGTGCACATGAAAGAACGTCAGTAATGATGCACAAGAGCACGGTGTTTGTGTGAGGTGCCAATTCTGAGTCAGAATCCAAACTCTGTTTGACAGCCTGGGGCTCAGATAAATATAATATAAAAGTAGGGCTGAACATTATACTAAACAGTCCAGGGTCATCATGATGTCCCACTGAAAAGTTAGCATTTTGGATGTGTCACCATTCACCTGTCAGTCAAAGAGGTCTTTTCTTATTCTTCAGATCAGTCACAGAACAGTGAATATCAGGAAAAAAAAGGTTCCAAACAACCAGATTTTAAATATGTGAACATCCTGACATGTATTCACATGAGTCTGGTGCAATATTTGTTCCAGAAAATTAGTGATCAAATATTTTAATATAATTGATATATTAATATAATTGACAGCCAGATGTTGGGATTTAATATTTTTGTCTTAGCAAACTATATCATCAGGTTTCATCTGTTTATCTTTCACCTTCCAGAGATTCTTGAGTTGTTCATCTCGGTTTTATTTCTGTTTTTAAAAGTGGTCACTTCTGTGGAGGTGGAGCAGGAAAGACCAAACTGGAACACACATTCCAGAGGCCAAAAATACCAACACACACACACACACACACACACATATACAGACAAAGCGGACATCCTTTTGTTTCCAAGTCATCAGGAAGGACATGAAGTGAACACACACACACACACACAGGCTGTGTTAAGTAATTCGCTGCTTACTGATATATGGGAGTGTTTTCTAATTGTCAAAGTTTGAGAGTAAGATAAAACCAATCTAAAATAATCCCTGCAGGGTGAGTGAAAGCTCAAGCTGGATGGTTCAGAAATAAAATATAATGCTACAAAAAAAAAAGAGAAAAGGAAAAAAATGAACAGTAACACAGCAAAGTGTGCACGGATGAATATGCAGCACGGTTAAATCAGCTGATAAAAATCTGTAGATGGAGGTCCCTGATGGTAGACATTCAGCTTCACAAAATAAGTTTAAAATAGTTTAAAAATTTTAGACTAATCAGCTGCTGTTCTGTGTGGATCTGCAACTTCTGGATATGAAAAACAACAAGCTTCTGAGCTGGTAAAAGAATTTGACTGCTGCACATTTATTTCATGTATTACATGAAGACAGTTAGCCAAGGTCCTACAAGAGGAGATCTTCCTTCATTTGTGCTTTCAGTCAGTCAGCATCTGTACCAGTGTCTGAAGGTTTAAATGCTTCTTTACATAAATCAGTGCATATTAAAGAGAATAAATACTTTTCATGGTTCGTTAAAGCTGTTGATTTTTTTCGGGGGTTTGATTTAAGTGCCGTTTGAGTTCTGTTTGCACCATTATGCAAAAACTACCAGGTGTGATGAAATGACCAAAGGAGGAACCCTTTAAATTTTGACCCTGATCACGTTCTTAAGAGCTGCACAACAGGTGTTGGCACACTTAAACATCACTCTAAATGTGACTCTTCTTAATCCTTGCCCTGCTGTTGTCTCCTTGTAATAATAATGTCATTTAATCTAACTTTAACTGGATTAGCGATGATGATAACTCAGATTTTTGCTGTCTCTCTTCTCCTGTTGATTAATGAGAACTGTCCCAGTCAAATAACTGCATAAATGAAATTTAAATCCTCCTGCTGAGTGATTGCTGTGAGGATTAATTCAATTACACACTTCACAATTTGTACGACCAGCAGAGAATCTGTAGGTTACATTCAACGGCGAGACGAGACACAATCGGCGAGCCCTGTGATGATGATTCTGATGTATCGTTTACCAAACGTGGTTGAGGGGCTATCATTTCGTAGAGCTTGTTCAGAATGTAAACCAGAAAGCTCAAAGAAGGTTTGTGAGGAACTCGGCTTTTAGATGCTTTTGGGAAACGTGTCTTTGGTTATCAACACCAGAGATCTGTGACATCAGTAAACAAGAGCAGTCCCAGACTGCTTACCTCAGCCAAGGCTGAAAATTCCCTGAAATTTTACCTGAAAAGTCCCAAAAGGTTTCAATTTGATCTGTATCTGTGAAGATCGGGCAAAATTTGATAATTGATGTCATATCTTGCAATGGTAAAGAATCCTTCTGAAAATTCCTGGTTCCAAAAGTTTATCAGTTCTGAGTTGGTTCAGTTGTAAAATTTTCGATCAAATCCCTCCATAACATTTTGAGTCATCATACTAACAAACAGAGAAGCTAAATGGATTATCATCATCATTATAATTATTATAATTATTATTATTGTTATTATTATTATTATTATCATCATTATAATTATTATTATTGTTGTTATTATTATTATTATTATTGTTGTTGTTGTCATCATTATTATAATAATAATAATAATTATTATTATTATATCATTATATTATCATTATTATCATTATTATTATTATTGTTGTTGTTGTCATCATTATTATAATTATTATTATTATTATTATTATTATTATATCATTATATTATCATTATTATCATTATCATTATTATTATTATTATTGTTGTTGTTGTCGTCATTATTATAATTATTATTATTATTATATCATTATATTATCATTATTATCATTATTATCATTATTATTATTATTATCATCATCATCATCATTATTATCATTATTATTATTATTATTATTATTATTATTTAATCCTTTATTTTAACAAGTAAGTTTTGGGATCTAATTTTTAAGGGAGACACACAGTGCAAAGACATACATGCTCATGAATTAAGAAAAGCACGTGCAAAAGGGAATGACTCATAAATGTAATCTTTTTAAAATGTTCCAATGAAATCAAAGTGTAGTTTCATAGTTTTTTGTAGCTAATTTTTAGGCGACAAAGTATTTAAATCCAATTTTTCAGTGTTCAGTGTGAGAAAGAGGTACAACTAATGATAGAAATGTCCTGTGACCAGACATTGTTAATATGTTTAAATTTAAAGGGTGCAAAGGTAACTGAGCAATTTTTGAACTAGAGCCCTATAAATGAACATCATGCAGTGCTGCCAAGGCGGACCATCTGGCTTTTTTATATATAGTACAGTAATGAGTGAGGAAAGATTCACCTGTGATAAAACGCACCACACCGTGATACTAGAAATCAAGAGGCTTCAAGGTGGAGGGGGAGGCATGCATATAAATAATATCACCATAACCATAACAGACAAATTTGTAGACTGTAGATTTGCAGTACCCAGATCAGTGGAAGAGCCAGTGGCTTTTCAAGTAGTGGAAGACACATTAGTGTTCATATATATATGGAAAATAAAAGAAGTCCGAAGATGATTCCCTGTGGTACGCCTGTACTGATGGCGAGGGGATGTTGGCCTGACGTAGATCTAAACCTCATCACCACAATCAAATCAATTCTTACAACTAACAAAACAGAAACATGATTTGTTTCTATACAAAAATCCAATTTTAACCTCAGTTTTCTTGATAGGTTTTCCACAAGTCTTAAAAGTGTCTGGTATCTACCCTGAGTCCAAGGTATTTACACCAATCAGCAGTTTCAGTTTTAATACCATGAAGGGTTTGAGTATAGACTGAAGGCTGGATCATTTTTGGTGACCTCGTGAATAGCATGTGGTTGGTTTTATCAGAGTTTAGAACAAGTTTACCTTTGCTGAAGGATTTCTTAAATTTATCAGAAGCAGACTGTAGATTTGTAGTAGCCAGGACAAGGGAAGATCCAGTGCCATATAAAGTAGTGTCATCTGCGTAGAAATGCGTATTACAATTTCGAGTCAAAGATATAAAAGTGTTTTTATATGGT
Organism: Heterochromis multidens; assembly: GCA_015108495.1. Taxonomy (NCBI): domain Eukaryota; kingdom Metazoa; phylum Chordata; class Actinopteri; order Cichliformes; family Cichlidae; genus Heterochromis; species Heterochromis multidens. Next base: position 11,367 of record VUQS01076278.1, read on the forward strand.
AAATAAAAGAGGACCAAGAATAGATCCCTGTGTTTACCACCTCTACTGGTGGTAAGGGTAGACAACCTCTAAAAAAACCCTAAGCATCTGCTTTTCTGTCCACTGCTGCCGCCTCCAGTACAAAAGTGATCTCGGTGGGAGGGGCTCTGAGCGTGAAAAAGCAACAGGGACAAAACTCTGAGAAGAAACTGATGAGTGGTGACAGTGAGGAGGAGTGAAGGAGGACAGCGGTCATCCTGTCGCTGTAGTCATGTTTCATTCAGTTTGTCAGAACAGATGGGGATGAATTAGAGAGACGTGCATGCTGCATGCTGACGTCTGGGGCCTGTTGAATCAATAACAAACCTCTGTCAGTCACTTTGTGTGGATGTAACATCTCTTATTCACTCCATTTCTCTTAATGACTTGCAAAACCCCTTTTTACTTTTCAGGGACTCAAAGTTGCAAAAATAGTCCAATTAACCCAAGATCTCACAGCAGTGGGTAACTGTCTTTTTTTTTCCTCCCAGCATGCCCCAGGCGTACCTCGGATCCTCGTAGGTAACCGTCTACATCTGGCATTCAAGCGGCAAGTTCCCACCGAGCAGGCGAGGGCGTACGCCGAGAAGAATGGCATGACCTTCTTTGAAGTGAGCCCCCTGTGCAACTTCAACGTCATCGAGTCCTTCACGGAGCTGTCGCGCATTGTCCTCATGAGGCACGGCATGGAAAAGTTCTGGAGGCCCAACAGAGGTGGGTGGATGTGGAGCTGGGGGTGTCAAAGTGAGGAAAAAAACTTGTTAAATTGTACTCTGCTGGATTTTCACTACCCACAAGAACAAGAGAAAATGAGAGCCTGTGAAGCACTGTGGAGCCCAGTCATCAGCAGATGGATGTCCTATCTCTATACAAACTCTCAAACTCTAATTAATTTTACCTCATTCCTGTCGTTGCTCTGTCTCCTCCATGTGTAATTACAGTTTACAGCAGTGGGAAGTGATGTCCTGCATGTCCTTTGAGACTTAATAATGAACAGACTCAGGCTCAGTGTGCTGAAACTCGCCTCTTCTACGAGTCTGAGCTTCATCCAATGTGTCAGAGAAGCAGCACGAGTTCTGCAGACACAAATGAAGTCTGAGCTGTTCTCCTGGAAGCAGCTTCAGATCTTTTGCTTTCCCAGCTTTTTATAGATAAATATATTCAGACCAGTTATATTACTGTCAGATTAAAGTAAAGGAGTGCATGTCTAAGAAAACACTTTAGTTTTGGAAGCACATTTGAAAAATTCACTTGATATAATTTCTGCAGGGTTTCTGTAGCCATGTCAAAGTTCCTCTGTAGGTTTAAAGTTTGAAGTCACAAATCACAACAAACTTATAGGAGCTCCTGGTAATACAAAACATTTATCTAAAACGTAACATTAAAAAACAATTATCTAATGCATGTTTAAAGGTAACCTCTCTGTTCACCTCCCTCTCTGCAGTCTTCAGCCTGCAGGACCTCTGCTGCAGAGCCATCGTGTCGTGCACGCCGGTCCACCTCATCGATAAGCTCCCGCTGCCCGTCGCAATCAAGTCCCATCTCAAGTCCTTTTCCATGGCCAATGGCATGAATGCAGTCATGATGCACGGACGCTCCTACTCGCTAGCCAACCCGGCCGGCGGCTCCAAAGGCAATAGCCTGAAGCGCTCCAAGTCTATCCGTCCGCCACAGAGCCCGCCACAGAACTGCACCCGCAACAACTGTAAGATCTCCTAACGTGTGCAGCGCCCCGGATTACAGTTTGGAGACGGCGTGGAATCAGGAGACAGATGTGCAGGGTGTCGTTAGCTGGAGGAAATCCCTGAACCCGAAGAGCAGGAATGATGGATAAAGGGATGAATGAGCGCTACCTCCCACCTACATGAGGTCATGTTTAAAGTGTTTAATGTTCTTTCCAAGTGAAGGGGGAGGTGGTTCGAATGGTGCCTCAGGAAATTTAGAGAGTGGCTACAAACTTTTTGACCTTATTTACACTAAAATGAGAGAGAAAAAGACTCCAGAAACTCTCCTTCATGCTGGAGCGTCTACTACATGAACAGAAATCCCTCACCAACGCATATTTAGTTACTCTACATGATGCACGCCGCTCTCTGTCTGTGCATCACCTCAGCCTCTAGCTTTCACTCTCACATCTTTCCTTGTTTATAACCCCTCCTTTTTTCTGTCAACACCTCCGTTATTCTTTGATTTTTATTACCGATAAGCTAACGATCAAAACACTAGAAATCATCAGTCACTCCTTTATCAGCACAGTTGTGTTTTAAAGTGATTTTATATTATAAATCCACAGAGGTTTAGAAGTTCCTGTCTGGTGTTGACCCCCCAAAAACCCTGAAGGACGCGGCCTGAACCGAGTCCAGACTTGTTAGTGTGCCTTGAGCCCAAGTGAACAAGCATGCAGCAGATAACTCGCTAAAAGCACGACAGTATCCATGAATTAGAAAATCACAGAGGTTCAGAGTTTATTATTTATAGTTTGTAGTCCCCTCATCTTTTAATGAACTTCATTTCTCGCTTAAATGCAACCAAATGCAGATCAGAGATGAATAAGGGATTATATTGAGGAAGTTCCTTTATTTTAAATAAGCTTTTTATAATTTTTTTAAAGAAAATGTGGTGGTTGTTCAATATTTCACATGTAACAGCAAATCAAATGTACAAATCCAAACAGAATTTTTTAGAGAAGGTGGAAATTTGCTGGGGACTATTTTTAGTGGAGGACTGATCCACATTTGGTGTTGTAGTGAGGAGTTTGGTTATGTGTCAGTGGTGCATCTTTTTTCTCTTTTCACCCAAGAGCTTCAGGAAGCTGAAGTTCTTCCGCTTCTTCTTCTTCCTCCTCTCTCCTAGGGACTCTTCATCGTGCTTTTCAGATTTCACAACTCACCTGTCATGTCACACCTTTCTAACTCAGCAGAATCACGCCTCTGCTCACCTTCTGTTTTTCTGAAAACATGCCACCGATCTAGGCTTACCTCGAGGCGATACTCCACCCAAACTCTGTGTATGTGCATGTTAGTAACAAAGCACTTAGTGACACTGGTACAATCCATTAATCCATGTGTTGGTCAACAGAAAACATCAACGTACAGTAACTTTAGTATATTTATTGAAGCCATGCATAATTTTGCCTTCATACTATAAATATTTTCAGAGTTACAAAGCTGTGGTGTATCCCATCATACTCCTGCTCAGAGTTTGTTATAGAAAGAATTGTGACACTTGGAGTGGGTGTAAAGCTGATTTGGTTGCAGTTTTTAACTGAGCTTAAATGTGATTTTCAGTACTGGAAATTTCATGTGGATATCTCCTGTACTTACGAAGTTATGAGGGATCAAAAATGCAAAAATAACTCAAAGTTGCCAAATTTGGACCCATTCCCATGTAATTAGAAGGCCTGTAGCTCTGAAGATATTCATTGTATAATGGTAACATTTTGCTTGGCTTCATTTAATTTACTAAAGTTACTGTACATTAAAAACTCAGAGCCCAGAAGGGAGGCACCGACTGATTTTTTTTTTTTTTAATTTCATTGAATAACCCTGCTTTTCTGTTTTTATAGCATTTTAAACTGATTATCTTTGCTTTTTCACTCTTTTATGACTGAATCATCAATTGAAGCTCTAAACCGAACATAAAGTAATTATTTCACGTAGTGGTTTCAAAGGTTTTGCCAGTAGGTGACGGGAGAAGCAAATATATGGTGTGAACTGAACTCTCACACTATTGTAAGCAAACCTTCCAGCAGTCAGTGAAAGAAAACCAGCCAGTAATGCAGATTTGAAAACTGGGAACAGTTAATCGGGGGCAGATATCTTCTTGAAGCACTCGGCAGCGTCTTGGTAACTCCTCCAGGAGTGTTTTTGTTTGCTCATAAGCTCAAACTGTCGTGAAGCTCTGCTGTGCCAGTGCAACGACATAATTGGCTCATATGTTTTCCGTGTTGGTTGCTGATTGGCGATTTTGGTGGCCGGGGCGGGACAACCGCCATCTATAGCGTTTCTGATTTCTCCCATTCAGGCTTCTTTGAGTGCCGTGCCCTCTCTTTATATGACTGTCATGTCTCTGGTTTTGTGCACATATTTTCACATTTTTCTAGAGTCTTAACCCGAGCACAGCTGCTCCTCTTCACTAGGAATAAAAATATTTTGGGTGGAGTATCATTTTAACCATCCACAGAGTTTCCTTGCCTGTTAGCTTACTGTACTCCTGTGTTTCTGCTGTAAGTTGAGGCCTTTCTCCTGTCTGTGTCCTCATGTGTTTTCCATGCATTTATTTCAGTTTAAGTCATGGGCTGAGCTCAGACCTTGAAGGGAAAGGAAGCCCAGAGATCCGAGGCCGTCTGCAAAGCTCTTCAGATGATGGTGAGAGTTGAAGTTCTGAAGAGGGCAAACAGAAACCAGTCACGGCAGCTGGTCAGGCGGCTCTTGTTGAAGTGGAAACTTTCCAGTATTGATAGTAAACGGTGACCCGTGTTTGTTGGTCCGCTCTGAATGTCACTCGCAGTCTTTCATAACCAGCTTCTCTTTCATGCAGATGGGTTTCCATGGAAATCTCAGAGCAAAATATCAACTAAGAGAAACATTTTCAGGTTTTAATCGGCTCTTCTCACCTTTTTGTGGCGCGTTGCAGACCAAAACATTAACTAGTCATAAAAAAATGATCAGGAGGTCATTTAAAAATATAAAAACTTTCTCTCAATGGAGGCACAAATAGTTTCACTGTGTTTCAGGATGCTTAACTTCCTTTTTTATGCTGTTTGCTGCTTTTTTAATTCTGATTTTCATCAAATTTCACAGAAAATCAGTGTGTTTTAGATTAACTTCCTATTTTTACTGCAGCAGTTCCTCCCACCATTTTTTTTTTCTAGCCTGCAAGTCAGTCATGCAAAGTGACGCTGGCTGCTCGATCCATCCTCGGCTTCTTTCTCAAACATTTGTGGATTTAATTTAGGAGAATTTCTGATTTTATTCACAAATGTCTGACTTTGTAACCTCAAGCTAAAGTTCTTTTTGAGTTTTTGAAATGATCAGATTTGGATCGCTTCAGAGGACTGAAGCACACAGACCGTGTTTTTCAGGATGTGTGTTGTTCGTTGTTGGTTCTCATGAGATCTGATGTTTTAAAGAAAAAAACAGCAGACTGCGTATTTGAACATGACCTCTCTCGATAATATAATCAAGCTGTGACCACGAGGAAGCGATTAAATGACCGTCAGCCTCGTGTTTGCCCTCCATCTTCCCACTCTGGCCGTTTTGTTGTAAACGCAGCTCAGCGTCGGTCTCCGTGTGCGAGCAGCTGATCCGCCGTTCGTGTAGAAATGAGCTAGAACACGCGAACCTTTCCGAGTCGCTGCTTTTTAAACTCCTCCGACTGGATCTCCCACAGGAATGAAAGCAGCATGTCTTCTACTCTCTCTGCCTCTGATCTGCACCACCGCCTCCGCATGCTGTCCCATGATTCATATCTGCTGAATAATAGATGCTCCTTTCATAGATCTCTGGAGGGCTTCATCTTCGTCTCTTTCATCCTCCTCTCTGCTCACTGCGTGGTTTGTTTCCTCCTCAGTTTCTGTTTCTGCCTCGTTTTCCTTCTCTTAAATAACCTGCAGATGATCAGTTTTGCACCACGTTTCGGTTTTTGTGGCGTCTCCTCAGGCGATTGGGGGAAGCGCCCTCTCCATCCACTCAGCTTAGTTTTGTCTCTCTTCTTGTCATCTTTAATGATGCCCCTGCTGATCCAGAGTCAGATAATTCCTCAACCACACACATTAACTTTTGTTCCAGCACCACCCTCAGGACTAATTTAATGTTCTCTAAGAATAGCTAAACCATGAGATTAGTCTTTTATTTATGGTGGAATAACTTCATCCTTGGTGGGTCTGTCAAAAAAATGGTTTGAAAGTTTTAGTGCACAGCTTCCAAAAATAGAAGCTCAATCAGGCTGAATGCTGTAAAGGTTTATCTAAAATAATGCACAAATCACCTGAAAGGTAAAATAAAGACTCAGAGTTTAAATTCTTGAGAAACATAATGTAGATTTAAAGCTGACCTATTCGGCTCATTTCCAGCTCTACTAAAGCAGCTTTGCATGATTCACAGTTCAAAATAATCTTTCTTTGTCTGATACCGGATCTCAGTGCAGTCCCTCAGTTCATCCTCTGTCTGAAACTGGATATTTTAGCTCCTCCCCGTTTAAGCCAGCTTTCTTCCGATTGGCTGCCACTTGCAAAATTGCAGAAGTTCTGAGATGACAATGTTGGGCATGTCCACTCTCTGTGACATCACAGAGCCAAGAGTAGAAAAAACTGTCTGCAGCCTCATCTTTTGTCTCTCAGGGATTACCTGTACAAACACTGAACTCATAATTAGAAATCATGTTTAATATGAACATTCACCAGCGTGGCTTTAATGAGTTGGATGAAGACAAACAGTGAGGAACACGATCATTTTAACAACTTTAAAGTTAATTAAGAGGATTAATTTTTAACATTTCTTATGTTTTTAGTCTTGAAAACTTCTTTGAACCCCACGTTTCATTCAGGGTCGGTTCTGTCCTGGATTTAAAGCACTCTGCATGTTTGTCAGGTTTTTGTATTAGACATGGCCATAGTTTCTAATAATGAGGTAACAGTATGTAAATGTAATCCCTTTAAGCCACAGATTCAGCTTCATTCTGCTCTGACTGTTTATAGAAGCTAATATCAGCGCATCACAGATAAATAAGGACTTTCCTGATGTGTGAATCATGCAGAGCAGCTCTGATGGAGTCCCAGAATAAAATTAAAGGAAGAATTGGTACCCTTTAACTCAAAGCACTGCTGCTGTGGTTGAATAAAAGGAAATCAGTTGGTGCAGCAGTAATGATCACATGGTTTATAGTAAACGTGCAGAAACACTCATATTTCACAATAACAGCAGGAAGGGAAGAAAATGTGCTCATGAAGAGGAACGTGTGAACGTGGTTCGACCTTTTTATGAGTATTTTTATTTTCCTGTAGCTTTCTGACATATTTTACGCGTTTGTGAGCACAGTTCATGAAAAGGGTTTCAGAAAGCTCTCCGACCATCAGGGTTTAAAGGAGGAGGACTCAAGCTTGTGGCCAACATTTTTAGATTTTTAGCTTCTCCCCCTTCTCTGAGGCTTTTATTTTTGTTGACTCACATCAACACAACCACCCTCGTGTGTGTTATGTTGTGTTTGTACATCCAACCACTGTTCTGTCATAACCACAGAAACATTTGCAGAGGATTGTGGGAATGTTTGTAACAGACAAGAAGAAAACGACCTGTAAAACACTACTCCTGTCTTTTTGGCTGAAGCTGCTGAGCGAGTGTGTGTGTGTGTGTGTGTGTGTGTGAGAGAGAGAGAGAGAGGGAGAGGTAATGATCTTAAAACATCGAGCTGAACATTTTTTTCTTTTTTTAAATTATTGATTGTACAGTTCAAGGCGATGTGTATGAAGATTTTTCACAATAAAACTATTGAATGTTGACGTCCACGTGTCTCAGGATTTTGTTTATTTTACAGCCCAAAAAATAAACACCTCATATCAAATAAAATAATTATGAATCATTTCATGTACATAAAACACAGAGTACAATTCTGTAAATCAGTCCCTGCTGCCATCTACTGGAAGTTTGTGTTATTTTATTTTGAAAAGAAGTCCAACAGGAAGGATTTAGACTGCAGTTAGGAGTTCAGAGGTTCAACTTAAGAATAATTTCAGAATAAAGTAGATCAGAGAACAAGAAAACGTTTTCTGTTTAAAAAATAAGGCACTTTTTAAAAAAATAGTTCCTGTGGTTTAAAAATCTGTTACAATCTTCCAAAGTCTAGTATTTATTTTCATATATAGTTTTAGTTTTAGTTTAGTTTAGTTTTAGTCTGCAAGTTAGTGCAGGAAGATTTATTCAAGTGCTGCTTTTTAAGGTAAGTAAAGTAAATGTACTTTTTACTGCGTTGCTTTGTTATTAATTCAACCACTACCAGTTACTGTAATGATTAATACCAGAAATCATTACAGTAACTGACAGGAAATTAACATGATTTACTTTTCAATTAAAACCACCAACCTTCACAATTCCAGCTTCTCTAATTAAAAAAAATCAAAAAGTACAACAGAAAAGGAAGCTTATATAAAAAAAAAAATACACAAAAATTATGTAAGTAAACTCTGCTTATCATCATCCACCAGGCAGAATTATGGTAGAGGTTATGTCCTATCACTTTTCTGCTCACCTAACAGAGTAAAAATAAGATTGCAACCTATCTCCAAATTGCAGTGACTCGGACTGACTGCAGTCACTCTCACACAGATTGGCGAAGGTTTGCGAATAAATGCCGTCTAATTTATAAATGCAGACAGATGGCCAACACATTGCAATCAATCTGAGTCAGTTTGCGCTGATTGCTGCAACTGATCTGCAACGCATTTCTTTGCAACAGGAGACTCGACCCAACTGGCTGCCACATCACTGTATTCTGATTATACTCCCATATAAAAGCATGGCTGCAGAGCACCTTTTTCATTTTACAGTTAAACTGCTGTCCTGCAACAACTACATCACTATTTGTGGAGGAATTTCTGTTTCACATCTCTGAGGTTCTGGCTGGACTCTGAATGTAAGCAGTTAATGTGAATTTCACTGATTTATCACAGTTAATCACCATATTAACACAAACAGATTGCATGTAATTGCCAACTTGACCCCATTCAATCGTAGACTGATAGCAGACTGTGTTCATCTCATTGCTGTCTTGATGCACCAAAGTCCCTTTGAAGATGGCAGCTGACTGTGAGTGGTCACAGACCTGGTCCCTGTCTTTGAAGCAGCTATTTCAAAAGCAACATCATCACAAGTTCATTCCACATGGTTCCAATCATTTTGTCATGCCGCCATCTCAAACCAACGTTTTCCCTAGTGTGACTGTCCTCACGTCTAATTTGATATTAACTGCATATGTAAAGTTAGTTCATGTAAAATGTTATATTTAAAAATGTTTTAAACTTTCCAGAATGAACTAAAGCTTTTGACAGAATGCAAAGAAACAACTTATATGATTTTAGGTCCATAACATCATTTATTGTGTTAAAGAGACGAAGTTGAATTCTGCTGTACTTTCATGTAATTTTCTGCCACAAGATGGTGCAGTGACATTACCACATTGGTATAAATTCAACTACCCAACAGTAGCTATTAGTAAATATATTAAGGACTGATATGATTTACTTTTCAAAATGCCTCAAACTATATAACTCCAGCTTCTCAAATTAAAAAAAAAGCTCACACAAATTAATTACTAATTATCCGATAATACCCAGGCCCGCTGATAACTCTGCTTCCACCACATATCAATCGTTGCTTGATCTGAGCATGTCAACAGCTGTCGACATGAAGCTCTTATTTTGAAAACAGTACAAGGTAACCGGAACTCTTCGTGTCGGGCGAACATAAGCGACATCTTGACAGTAGTTCTTTACTACGTTGTGCTGCTGTTTTCACTCCAGAAATCAGCTTCTGAAAGCAGGAAACTTCGCTCTTATTTCCACATCTCCGCGCTGACTCTTGAGGCTCTCGGTCATGTCCAGCATCCAGCTGCTCAGAGTGCTCGTTAACGAGCGGCTGGCCGCGGCCGCCGACGACATCTTGGAAGCGGTGAAGAAGACCATCGCGGGCTACGAGGAGGAGATCCTGCTGTCCAAACGGGAGATCCGCCGCCAGCGACGGATGCTGCAGAGAGAGACCAAACCGGAGATACACGCTGGAAAACACTCAGGTCTGTGAGCTGCCGGCGTTTCTTCACTCCTCCAGACTGTCCAGTAACAGGCCTCACTGGAAACAGGCCTTTCCGGGGCACCATGTCTCCCCAGTGGTACTTCATTCAAAAATCTACAAATTTAACGTTTCCCTTTAACAGTAAAACTCCACACCTTATTCAAAACAGATTCCTTAATGTCAAAATACACTTTTAAATTCGGCATACGAGTTATTCACTAAGCTGCTCCACATTTAGAGTAATAAAAACTTATTGACTGAATAAATGGCGATTGGGACAGCACTGAACTCTATGCATTTAATCTGCATCTGCATTTAGTCATTAGTTATTATTAGTCTCTGACTAGCTCTCCTCCACAGCATGTCTTTTGTCCTGTCTCCCTTCCCTCAACCCCCTGAGCCTGGTTCTGCTGGAGGTTTCTTCCTGTTCAAAGGGAGTTTTTCCTTCCCACTGTCACCAAGTGCTTGCTCATAGGGGGTCGTCTGATTGTTGGGGTTTTCTCTGTATTATTGTAGGGTCTTTACCTTACAATATAAAGCGCTTTGAGGCGACTGTTGTAAGTCTTGATCCACCCCTTATTTTTTTTATATTTTGGAAGAAAATAGGTGCAGTGATTTATTGAAACATGTGCAAGCATTCATGGAAATACAGTATATAAGGCAAAAACAGAGTTTGTATAATTCTAACAAGCTCAAAAGTCAATATTTGGTATGACCACCTTTATTCTTCACAGCCTGAACTCTCTGAGGTAGTTTTCTTGTAACTTCTTTAAGTATCTTCAGGAATAGTTCTCCAGGCTTCTTGAAGGACATTCAAAGCTCTTCTTTGGATGTTTCTGCCTTTTGTTCTGTTCTCTGTCAGGATGATCCCACACTGCTTCAATAATGTTGAGGTCCGGGCTCTGGGGAGGCCAATCCATGGCTGATAGTGTTCCATTGTGTGTGTTTTTCTATCCAGGTATGCAGGTATTTGATAATACTTTTCTACATTCATAATTCCATCAGTTTTGAGAAGATCGTCAACACACCATGACAGAGCCTCCACCGTGTTTTACAGATGGCTGTAGACACTGTTGTATCTCTCTCCTGACCACTTCTGTTGATGAGGATTTGAACCAGAAATTTCACATTTGCGTTCATCCCTCCATCAGACCTGTTGCTGCTGATTTTCAGTCCAGTTCTTGTGTAATGTGACACCTCAGCCTTTTCTCCCCGTTTCCCTTCATTAAGAATGTCTTCTTCATAGCCACCCTTCCACTGAGACCATTTCTGATGAGGCTTCAGTGAACAGTGGATGGATCAACTGAAGGTCCAGATGCATCTCTCAGGTTCTGTGTCAGGTTTTTGTTGGATTTGTTTCTTTTTCCCAAGTTCATGACTTTCAGAAATTGTTCATCTGCTGATAGTTTTTTAGGCCTGGCACTTCTTTTGTCCTCCACTTGTTCAGTTTCCTCAAGATTTTTAAGGACACACTGCACACCATGCTGAGATATGCCAGGTTTTCAGCTAAAAGCTCTTTGGGAATCACCTTGTTGGTGCAGAAATACTGTTTTATGCTGTCAAACTGTGTTTGGCATTTTTCATAGATTCAACTAAAGAAAAGGGAAGAAATGTTTTTGTGACAGGCTTCTAGTAACAAAGTGTCTAAAGATACGATTTAAAATTTGATCTTTACTAAGTTGTCTGTTATTTGCAGACACAACACTGGTTGAGTTAGGAGCCTTTTTATCCTTGAATGATTCATAGGTCAGTGTTAAGCAGCTTAACTTTAAAAAAAAAACATTCCTCTGAAAATGGTCAGGTACAAGGACTGGACTGAAAATGAGTGAAAGAAAAGAAAAACTTCATAAAGCTGGAGAACTACTTTTTTTTTTTTTTTTTAAATAAATGAGAGTCTAGCTTCTTGGAAGCAAATATAAAGAAATTAGGGTAGGCTCAAGACTTTTGCACAGTATTGTATGTATGGAGTAAGCTAATTATCATAACTTAAAACTACCAAGTGTAACTTAACTTTAAATAGATCTGAAAAGCTGAAGTTTAAAATATATATGGTGTCTAACTCTGCTAAATAATAGACCCTACAGTATTCTGGAGAAAACTTCAACAGTCAGACAGTCCCCTGTGAGTTGTACTTGGCGATGATGGGAAGGAAGAACTCCCTTTTAACAGGAAGAGACCTCCAGCAGAACCAGGCTCAGGGAGGGGCAGCCATCTGTCGTGACCGGCTGAGGAGTGAGGGGAAAAGGAGAGCATAGGGAGACGGGACAAAACGCACAATATGGGAAAGAGAAGACACAATTAAAGACATGTAGAACCTGGAGAGTGGATTACAGGAAGTCTGGCAGCAGTCTGAGCCTATAGCAGCATTACTAAGAGGTAGTTCAAGGTCACCTGATCCAGCTCTATTGTGTTTCACGGTTAGCTGATCAGTGAACCCAGGAACTACTTTGAATTCATGTTGGCTCTTTGTTTAGTGTCTTTGGGCCTAACTCTAATGGTGTGGGCAAATATCAAAACCGCGACCCCTGAGAACAGAAAAAAGACCCCCGGCCCTGCAGGGGGAAGACGCTCGCTGGTTGTGATTGTCCAGCTTCTGTTATTTGTCTCTCTGTTGGGGAAATTCAGTCAGGTTGAGCCCGTTAGTAATCGTTTTATTGTTTCGCTGTCACAGTGTTTTACCAGTCACTTCAGTAACACTTTCATATTAGCAAAGATGGTGGTAGAAGTATAACTTCTAGGGGGAAGAGGCTTTGTAAACCCTCATTTTGGGGCAGTTACGAATCTTTTCAAGTGTTTTTTTTTTTCCAGGTTTGACTGGCGATTTCCTGAATGCAGTTAATTTAGATAATCCCTCAGAATAACTGCACAAAATGGACTTCAAAAGACTTCTTGTTGCTCTTACCTGATAGGTGTGCAAACTAATGGTGTGTTCAGTTTCACCTCACGTTTCTCTTATGAATGCAGTTGCTGGAGTGTTTTGGACCTTTTCACAACTCCCAGGTATTCCCCTTTAACAGCCAGCGGGAGAACAGCTTCCTTCCAGAGTGCCACTGATAGCTGGAATCATTTAACAGCAGGAAATGTTCAGAACTTAGCAGAAGGTCCTGCGATATCTCTGGCTTTTGTTCTGTCTCTATATAAAAATGATTTTGACTTGTAACAGCTCAGGCTACCCACAAATTTTGAAAGTAAGATTTTACTCCACTTCAGATCTTCAGTAGCTTCAGGAGAAGCCAATAGAGCCCAGCCGATTTATTAGCAGTCTAATATTATCAGCTGGTATTAGCTGTTTGCTGATCTATTGGTGTTTATAATGGCTGATAAAAGTAAAGAAGACACCCTCCAGCCATATTTTATCCACCAGAGGGCACTCTGCAACTTCTGTGTTGGTGCAAACAACAACTAGTTGATCCAAGCATAGGCGAGCAGAGCGTAAACAAGTAAATAAATTACACATAACAAATATTATGGAAATCTATTTATGTTTTCTGTGTCTAAAAGAAAAAAATCCGATTTTTAAATCTCTGAAGATCTGTATCGATCTTAAAACATTTGCTTCACACTCCTGATTTTTTGTAAATTAGCAGATCGGTAATAACAAGAATTGTTAGATGAAGCCCTCAATCAGTTATTTGTGGTTGGGTATGGATTATAGTTTGTAACGTAGCTCTTTATGACTTCACTGTTTTCTGAAAGTTTTATCCTTTATTTTGTCTCTGCAGACCAACCCCAGCTCGCCCTGTCTGTCTGGGACGAGGATTTCCCCTCTGATCAGCAGCAGGCAGAGGGGCAGTGTGAGCTGGAGTGGAGCCCCAGTCCAGACTTGGACAATGAGGAGCCTCCACAGACAGTCAAGAAGCAGGAGGGGGAGCAGCAGCTTCAGGAGCTGGAGGAGGAGGAGGAGGATGGCGCCATCGGATTCATCTTCAAGCATCAGCCCAGCTCTCCGAGCACTAAAGGAGGCGGCAGCGATCCTCTGCCAAGCACTTCCACAGAGCAAGAGCAGGCACAAGAGGAGGTGACGGTGGAGGGCAACGATGGGGCCTCCTCCAGCTCCTCGACTGTCAACAGCGACGATGAGTGGAGGGCCAGCATGGATTCTCAGAGCGACGACAGCGACAGCAGCCACAAATGGAAGCCGAAGAAGAAGAAGGGACCTCGTGTACTGATGGCTCCAACACTGCACCTGGCCAAAAAACTCAAATCCAGAATCTGCTGTAAGGTGTGCGGGAAAGCCTTCCATGCCAACATCTCTTTGGTGAACCACATGGAGATTCACTCCAAGGATGTCTGTGGCGTGTGCGGGGAACATTTCGACAGCGAGGAGAGCTTTCAGGATCACGTGAAAACTCACGTGAAAGCGGAGATCTGCAGCGTCTGCGGGAAATGTTTTGGGACCTCCAGCAACTTGGAGACGCACATGAGGATCCACACGGGGGAGAAACCGTTTCTGTGCAGCGAGTGTGGGAAATCCTTCAACTGCAGACACAACATGATGCGACACATCAGGATACACACAGGGGAAAAACCGTACACCTGCACCGTGTGTGGGAAGTGCTTTAACGACTACTCCACTCTGAAGCGCCACCTGCTGGTTCACATTCGCGAGAAGACCCGCAATCCAGAAAATTCATCTGTAAATGACGATGACGATGACGACAAGAAGATCAAGACGTCACCATCAAAAAAGTCCCGGGCTATATGTGAAGTATGCGGGAAAATGTTCCACTCTGTGGTTTCTCTGGTGAATCACGCCAAAAGTCATGCCTCGGATGTCTGCGGAGTCTGTGGGATGAATTTTGATTCAGAGGAAAACTTGAAAAGTCACCTGAAGACTCACAAAAGCGGGAAGGTCTGCGAAGTGTGCGGCAAGTGTTTCGACGGTCACGGAAACCTGGAGATGCACATGAGGATTCACACAGGGGAGAAACCGTTTCTGTGCAGCGAGTGCGGGAAATCCTTCAACTGCAGACACAACATGTTGCGACACATCAGGACGCACACGGGAGAAAAGCCATATCTGTGCAACATCTGCGGCCGAGGCTTCAGCGACCAAACGAGCCTGAAGCAGCACAGCAGCACGCACACTGGAGTCAAACCGTACCGCTGCGAGGTCTGCGGCAAAGGCTTCCACCGAAAGACGTACGTGAGACTGCACATGAAGAGCCACGCGTCTGAGAAGTGACTGCTGTGTAAATAAAGATGTTTTTGAAAATAAAGATGTTTTTGAAATTTAATGTGCAGAATTGACAGAATTTATATCCATGTTTTTTCATGCATCATTGGACCATTAGGTTGTCTGAACCTGGTTACGCCAAGTTCACAGTGAAGGTAGAGACTAAAGGACAACCCACAGTGTGCACTAAAGAGAGGCAGAAAGAATACATTTCTCACTTGTCTAATCTGATATGGTAGCCATCTATTGAAACGCCAGTTTTCTGGGACTTGAAGGGACGATAATAGTTTTGGGAATTTTTTAAAAACTCTTACATAGCTTTTGTTTCCTTTTTTAACTACTGTATTCAATTAAAGGAGACATAATACACCCATTAGCAGCTTCATATTTCTATTCTTGGACTCCACTAGAATAGTTCTGTATAATTCACTTTAAAAAATCCATACTCTATCTCATCCTGTTTACAGCCCCTCAGCTCCTGTCTCTTTAAGTCCACACTTTATTCTGATTGGCCAGCTTCCAAAAGCCTGCTGAGGGGCAGCCCCCAGTTCTTGTAAACTCTGCAATCAAACAAATCCTCTGGAAGATAATTTCTGCTGCTGGAAAATTTTTTTTTTTTTACTATCCATAAGTTGTTACATGAGTTGTGTTGAGTATCTCAAACTTCTGAGAAAATAACTTGAAATTTTGAGTTGAGTCAAAATTTAGATAATCCAAAATTTTGACTTAAATTTTGACAAAAAATATTAGTTTTTTGTCAGCAGGGGAAACAAGCTTCCATAAAATCCAGCTTTTCTTCACAAACTGAAGAAGAAATTCTCAGTTACACTGAACAACCTCCAAAAACATGCTAAACAGTTTAAGCCTTGTTTCATTACATTTTTGTTCTTTCATTACTTCAACTTCAGCCATGAACATCAAACACTAGCATCATCTTACATAGCAGAACAGAACATAAAAAACCCCCCAAAAGCTTCTTTTAATGACTGTTTTCTTTCAGTCAGGCCTCGTCATGTTTAATACCCTCCTTGTGCTGTTACTCTGTACTTCAAGTCCCAAACGGACCAAAACACGACATTATTTGTTATTTAGTACACATGCAGGCAGTTACAGTCTGATGTAAATCTGTGTACTTTATATGCAGTGAAGTCACAACGTGCCTCTGACAGACTTTGTTACCTTATTATTTACAGCAGTTTAGAGTCATGACTTCAGATATACAGTAAATGTCGAGCTGTTAACTCGAGTTGTTTCTTTTTGACCAAAGCTGTTTGCTGAGCGATTCCTTTGACATTTTGTTGGAGAATAAAGTGAGGTTATTTTTGCTCAAGCTGTCTTAATAAGCCTTAAGTTTATGATTTATTTCTGAGTCCACTTTGTTTATTTCTCCACAGTGCAGAGAAATTCCATCTGCTCCTCGATGGGCATATAAAAATGTAAAAATTCATCCTCCCCTCTGATTTTTAGCTCTGCATCTTGAAACGATTGTTTGCACTGTGGTCTGCAAACAATAAAATCAGAAACTTCCTTTTAGCGCTGGCCATCAGTGACAAACGACATTGCGGGTGATACCAGATCCTGTTCTGTTTCAGCTTTTCATTAAGCCACTGAGCACCTTCAGAGTAAAAACCACAATTAGCTAAGTAAAAGAGAAATGAACTGGATTCAGATCATCAGGAGACTCTGGAAATTCTAGGAATGTTCCTGTTGTGGGTCAAACACATGCCCTGTCACTGAAATTCCTTACAAAGGTGAGATCTGAAGCAGCTTCTCTCAATTTGTTAAACTGCAGCTATACACCAGCTATAACTGCAACATCCTGCAGTTATGAGGGCGTCTCTGAAGAAATTACGCACATGGTCTGCTAGTTTTGAAACTGATGGTGCGGCTACTGTGATGGGCTGATAGAGAGGTCAACCCTAACCTGACCATCATTCACAAGTTAGAACCTGCAGTCCATGATGAACATGTTACAGAGCCGAGTCATTTTCACATATTAACTGTCAAACTGGAAAGTCTGCTGTTGATCTCAGTAAATGAACAGAATCGCCTCCTTCCTTGTTCAAAGGTTTGCAGTTGTGGGTAAAAAGAGGGCGACACACTGCAGACAGCGCTTTGCAGGAAAGCAGAAAAAGTCAGTCATCAAAGCAGACTGTTTTCTTAGGAATATAGAGGAATATTTAATTATTTTTCATAAATCAACAGCATTTTGTGCCGTTTCATTTTATTTCATAATAAATACTGAAGTTATATGAACAGTGGATTTAATTCTGGCACGCTGAACGATTTGTATTCTTTGGATCACCCGAGTCTGAAGAGGAAAATATGAAACAGAATATTACACAAAAGAATGTAATTAAAAAATATGTTACAATATTTTTGTAAATGCTGTGGTTTCTAGAACATGCGCTTCAACTGGTAGCAGCAAAGTCTGGTAGCTCTGATCTTTACTCAAACTTTACTTTTTGTTTTATTTTTATCAATTTTTTTTTTTTTTTATCAATTTTTTTTTTTTTTTGTCAAGTACTGATGGATACTTCTGTGAGGAGAAGAGTTTACTCAAGAGAAGAGCTGTTTTTAATTGAAACAGAGCAAATCTGGAAGATACCACCCTATTCCAGCTGAGATAAAGAGGTGTTTTCGAGGTTGCCGTGCTGGTGCAAAGGTGAAGGCTTGGAAGTGGAGATATAAGCCCTTTCTGCCAACAGTCATCATGGGAAATGTCAACTCTCTGCCCAACAAAAGTGATGAGCTGGAGATATTGGTGAAGACTCAGAAAGTATACCGTGAGTGCAGCCTCATGTGTTTTACTGAAACATGGTTGAATCAAAACATCTCAGACTCCAGTGTGGATCTGCTTGGTTTCACCCTCGTGCAGTTAGACGGAGATGCTGAAGCTGTTGGTGGGAAAGAAGGTGGGGGTTTGGCTTTGT
>VUQS01076279.1:0-28418 GCA_015108495.1 Heterochromis multidens
CTTTGGTATATAGAGGAGTTCATGGTCGACTCAATGACTGCAAGGTGCCCGGGTCCTGTGGCTGCAGAACAAGCCCAAATCATCACCCCTCCACCACCGTACTTGACAGTTGGTATGAGGTTTTTGTGCTGATATGCTGAGTTTGGTTTTCCCCAAACGTGGTGCTGTACATTATGGTCAAACATCTCAAAGGCCATTGTTCCAGAAGTCTTGTAGTTTGTTCAGATTCAACTTTGCAAACCTAAACTGTGCTGCCATGTTGTTTTTAGAGAGAAGAGGCTTTCTTGTTAGTTTGTTTATTTATTTCAGGGACTGTGTACAAAATACATTAATCACACAAGGGAAAAGATGCTTTGTACCATATTTAACAACTAGCTAATTTCCATCTGCAGTCCCCGGCAGGTAAAACAAACAAACAAAAAAACCCAGTGAGATGTAGATAAAGTTTATCAGCAGAGGCACACATACACACACACATACCTGCATGCATACGCATACACAGGCACACATGATAACAAATCCTGCCAACCTTTCCAAACAAGCCATACTTGGTCAGTCTTTTTCTAATTGTACTGTCATGAACTCTAACATTGAACATTGAAGTTATGAAGGCTCAAAAGGGCATTTTAAGTGTGAATTAAAAAGCACCAAATTTCAGCCCTCCCTTATGTACTCATGGAAACACGATAAAACTTTATACTGCTGAATTTAATGCAGTAAAAATATTGTACAAAAGAAATTGGCTGATGCTGAGGTGGTCATTTGGGAATATTTTCAAATTTGTTTTTTATTCATTTTTAAAATGGATGAAATTATCCTAATCCATCACATGCAATCATATAAAGCTCTAATTGAAACTTAGAAAACTAACTGTTTTAGAGATTCCTTCAGCTGTCTTGTGGTTGCCATGAGGTCATATTATGCCCACATTATTTTAATGTGCAGTCTAAACAAATGTGGAGGCTCATTCTTTAATCGCATTTTACTATCACTGCATCCTATCTAACCAGTTCAGCAGCAGCAACAGCAGCAGTGTGACCTACCTGTCATCACTCCTGTCATGCATTAACAGCCACATTTAGCCTGTAGTTAACGATCACTTCTGTTTTTTTTTTTTCTGCATATTTCATGTTCTGCTCATGTTCATGCAAGTGAAAGTCAAAGTAATATATTTTACAGTGTATTGACAAGAGGAAAGCCTTTTTTTGTCTTTCCCTTTGTCTTTATCTTCATTGTAAAGACTGTATACTTGTGCAATAGGCGGGAATGCAGTCCTAAGCAGTAAAAGTCAATCTTGTGCTCATTATAAATGAGCACCTGCAGATGTGCAGACTTGAAGGCTTTTACTGTCTCCTCCCACTGTGAATTATTAGCTGGTTCTCTGAAAGTTTCCTATGCTGAAATTCTTTCAAAACCTGTTATGAAAGGAGGATTTTTAAAGCAGCCTCGACCCACAGGAAGCACCCTAAGTAAAATAAAATATGCATGGGTACAAATTATTATTATTATTATTATTATTATTATTATTATTATTATTATTATTATTATTATTATTATCACTGATATAAGGGAGATGTTTTCTTGGTTGAGGCTCCCAGGATGCATGCAGTACAGAAGGCTCTCTAGCTGGATTGGCAGAGAGCTTTCAGGGGTCTAAGGGTTGCATCGGTTTGGTTTGTGTTGTCATTTGATTATTTTATTTCAAAAGTCCCATACCAGTCTTAATCCTAAGCAGGTTTTTTTCTTTCTCTGATTTAACTAAAGGATAACTTTATCAATAAACGTTAAGTTATAAGACATGGACTGGGGGGAAAATGGATTAGTTTGTATGCTTTTAAAAAACGGTCAGGGTTTGAATGAACATGCTGAAGTATTGCCAAAGTAAGGGCAAATCTAGGGTCCCAGGAAATAACTTGAGGACTGTCACTTCAGAGGTCACCTGACCTGCATACTTTGCCTCAGTTTGTTTTGGTGTCTTTCCGCTTAACTTTCTGTGAACTGTTGATGGTCACCAAAAGGCCAAGTATTGGTGTAAAGGTTTCTTAAGAAGTGGATGTAAATATATCTGTTGTATCTTTAACTGTAAATAGGTCAGGACTCCCAGTGTTTCTACCATCATGGTTATTATTGTTCCATGTTGACAATCGAGATGTGTCCTTATAGTGGGCCCAGAACCGGCCCACCCTTGGGTTCAGTCCAAGCCACTGGACAGGTTTGCAAAATGTGAAAATTGCAGAAGAGGAGGGCTTAAATTTTTGGACTTCTTACTGTATTTTGGCCTTAAAAATGGGTTACTGACTAAGATGGTACCCGTGGCCTTCCTACAGCATCTAAGTAAGTAATAGATAAACCATTAATAGACGATGTGTTGTTTTTTGTGGTTGGTATTCTATTAAATAACAGAACCACTGTTTAAACAGTGGGTCCACCAGTACTTATTTATGTAATTTTATAGATGTATTTGTCACAGTGTACACACAATGAGCCATGCTGACTAGGGCTGCGTACTTTTTATGTTTGAACCGATACTAGTACTGGAATTCAGTACCATTACTGCAACAGTACTTTTTTTTCGGTACTTTACTCATTTCTAAAATAATACATTCAAAATTTTCTGAAACAAAATTAGTCCACAGTTCTCAGTTGAAATACTTTGTTCTTTATTTACATCTTACACACCACAGCAGCTGACTGTGTCTGATGTTGACGTCACTATCGCAGTGTTTGCTTATTATAATATTAAATAGTAATGTTAGACTATTAATTGTTATGGTTACATACTAAGGTTTTGGACATGCACGTTACATAATGTGTTCATTTACTGTAAATAGCATGCTGATAAGAAATTTCAGTGCAGCCAGTGTAAAAATGCTAAGTTAAAACGTCAGCCAACACAATGAAAAAAGCACTGTTTCTGACAACAACTTATCCAACTACCTAATTACCTGAAGATGTTGCTGAAGTGACGTCTCATTAAAAGTTTCATCATCATCATCATCCGTGGGTTCAACTACTTATATGCTGGCAAAATACGTCCTTCAATGAATTTGGCTTTCAGACCATCAAATACAGTACACTCTTCAGCTTTTAGATATATTTTGTGTTTGACCATGTGTTTCCTCAGATTAGATGAGTTGTCATGGCCAGTTTTGCATTTTGCACTACAAATATTGCATTAAGTTTTGAAAAGTGTAATCACAGTTGAGACCGCTTTTGGCTTGCCGCCATTGCTGTGTGTGTTTGTTGTTCTTCAACATGTCATAGGAGTGATGTCACAGGGTCTTGCTCTTTTTCTTTCTAACCCAGATGTGCTTTGGTACTGAAATTTAGCACAGATTGATTTAGTGTGAATCAGTACTCTGTAGTACCAGCATAATTTAGTCAGTATCCAGCCCTAATGCTGATGTGTTTATTTGACTTACTTTAGTAGCATTTCCTTGTAATAGCATTAGACTCACTGAATGTGGAAAAACTGAGATGCATTGTTGAAGTTGCACATCTCAGGTTGTTCATCATCAGCTTCATAACATTTTCATAACATACTAACATAATTTCTTTATAACAAAAGAAAGTAGAACACAACCTGTGTTTATTTTACAGGTTATTAGTTAATGGTTGGACTGGATGTGGCCCATGAACGAAAGAATTTGCACAAATGTTAGAGCCAAACATTAAGCCTGAATAGATAAATAAACCAATATCAAAGTCTTAAACTCAAAGCAGAGATGTGATGCATTCCTTCATAGTGTGCAGGAGGACACTGAGGCACAATTTTTCTTTTTTTTTTATTTGAGAGGGGAAACTAAGTGCTGTAGCTGTACAATGGTATTCACTGAAATGTAAATAGAGGTGAAACACTTGACTCCATCTGCACAGTATTAAACTGTTACAGTTTTTAAAAATATGTCAGCAGTGTGTTGTCAATAAAATTATTTTATTAGTGTGAATTTCTCTTTTAATTTTATAGTTGATGCCAAAATTCTCCCTGTATGTTCCCTCTGAATATTCCACTTGTACTTTACTGTTGGACGGTTGCCCTTTGCTGCAGAATGCGCTTCATCAAGGGCACAACAAAACACTCACTGGGGCAATGAAACACGGGATGCTAAAATGGAAACTGATTGTGTAACTGGAGTAATCTCAGTACATCGTTTCTTTGTGTTCCAGCATCAATGATATTCAGGTGATATTTGAAAATTCTGCTGTGAAAACTGCCCACTGTGGTAAAATCGGCCATCCTGCATGTTGCAGTTGGCATTAAGATTTATGCACAGTCTTTTGTGTCTGGCTAATATCAGCGGCTGACCTACGTGGGACTGAGTTTGGCTGATGAACAGGGAAAAAGCCTTGGTTCCAAGATCTCTTGATGCATGCTCAATAATCCAGGTAAAAGAATCCCAAAAAAAAAAAGAGACTGAAGAAGTTACCAGTTGGTAAACGAAACGTTTCTCCCACTAAAAAACGCCACGTCCAGATGAACAGATTCAACTTTTTGGGATTGGTTCCAAGATGTTTTCACAATGATTGGTCCTGAGAAGTTAAAGCAGTATTTTAAATTTAAGTGCTCTGCTCAGAGTTCTTCTGATATCATGACCTTATTTTAGGCAGGATTGGCCTTTGTGACGAGTCAGGTCTTCTCATGTTCAGTAAACGGTCTCTGGAGAGCTGTTGTCTGCAATTAAGGGCCTCAGACAAACTGGTACCCATCATCATATCTTATCTGTGAGCAACTTAACAACTTCCTGCAGGGTTGGGCAATTAAACTTATTCAATTCAAATGGTTAGGTCTTCATAATGGTGCTCATGTTTTGTCTTGTGTTTAAATTATTTCACCCAAACTCAAAATGAAAATCCAGCATGTTTAATTCAGCTCAAACCAAGATGATGGAGAAAGAAACTTTGGCCAAAAACATGTATAGAGGAAGTAAAAGTAAGGTTTCTGTAGGCGAACCTGTGGATTGTTAACTGTTGCACGGATGGGTGGTTATGCTTGTAAAACCCAAACACTTCCTACTCTGGTCCTTACTCCTGACCACATGACCCTGTGTTTCCTGCCACCTCAAGAAAGGACAATTAATTCTGTTAAATAATCTGTCTCAGTATTGACCAAAATCACAGTTATGATTTTTACCCTAATCAAGCAGCCCCAAAATGCTGGAAATTAATCATTCATATTTTTAATGGCTTGTTAAGACACTGGTCACTCTATAGCTGCTAGTAACAGTAATGATACTTTGTATTGTATTTATGTTTTTACTTTACCCTAACAGTCCTCAGTCTCTCAATTTCTGACTTACCAGTGCGTACATTAAGACCTTCATGGATTACACAGAGGGTTCGGTAATTAAACATAACTTAACATCACAAATTAATTTGGACCCAGATATCCTTCTGGATACAGGGGCTTAGTTCGTGTGTGTGTGTGTGCGCTCTTGATTGTTGTGGGCTGGTTTAGTTTCTGTGGATATGAGGGAACACAAGATATTTGCCCTATGTGCATATTAATGAGAGCCCTCATGCTCATAAATCACTAGGTGCATGTAATTATGTACTCTGCTGGAACGGATGCTTCTTTCATTGAATATTGAATATGTTCAATCTGTGCAATTAATTGTACAATTCTTCCTCCTCAGCTCCTTTTACTATCGCTTTCTGCAAAACTAATACTATGTTTTCTCTCTCTCTGCACGTACGCCCTAACACACACACACGTGTGTGTGTGTGTGTGTGTGTGTGTGTGTATATATGTATATGCAGAAGGTTTGTGGCACTAAAAGTAAAGTGGGGATACTTTCAGGAATATTTTTGACTTTTCATACTTACCAAACTGTTCATTGAGCATCGATACGCTGTATGGTAGCATGTTCATTTGTAGTGTTTCTCCATTAAGTATTTTTTTTCTTCAATTTGTGGCTCATCTGTGTGTGGGTAATTGAATAATTCATGCCATGTTTAGACTCTCTGCAGTTCTGTGGTTGTGGATCTGAGATCATATTTCCTGTTTTGTCATCAAATCTGGTCTTTATTCTTTTTTCATGCAGTGTTTCTGAGAACAGCCTAAGTTGTTTATGCAAATCATGTTTTATTTTTTTTAGTGTGTTTAACATGATACTGAGAATACATTATATTGATCTGTAAAAGGGAGATGTTACAGCAAGGAACTGCAGCTCTAACAAAGGCACTGCTGCAAGTTATTTTGTCATTTTATCATTCGACAAATCCTCTATGCAATTGTATGATTTGTTAATAACAAAAGCATAGTGCTGACCAAACTTGCTTTGTTTCTGTAAGTATAATGCTCAAAAACCCTTCAACATAATATTTCTCACAATGACAAATCATTGTGGTATTTGCTTGTCTACAGAAGCCTGACAAAATTTGACCAACATAAAATGGAGCCCAGAAAATACTGTTACTAACAGTTTGTGCAACATGTGGTTTCTTCATGACAGCGGTCGGCAACATTTAGTCTTACTGAGCAGCTGTCTTACTTCAGTATCAGAGTTTTCAATAAACCAAGCATCAGTAAATTGTAGGAATCAATGTCCTGATTTTACCTGAAACCCTGCACCACAAAATTATGCAGAAAACATGTTCTAAAAACAAAACTATTTTCTCAAATAATGGCATCTGTTCTTAACTGCTGTGTTTGGGAGTAGTGCTGAATAATCATGTTTCTTGTCTCTGTAATTTAAGAGCTCTCTGTCATTTTTAAGATATTCAAAAAGGTCAGTAATGAATAGTTAAACCTATAATTCAGGGCTCTTTTTGTTCTGCAGCCATCAAAATTCACTCACAGTAGAGGCATTCATATCCGGAAGATTCAGTAGTTCAGTGCCTGCAGAGATCAGCAGAGATGCAGTTAAGGCCATTTATGAATTATTTACTGAGCTTCCAAAATGACTCTAAGGAATAATTATATATCTCTCTCTCTTTTCATCCCAGATCCACTTTGTGACTCGTGTGGTATTTTAAATTGCATCAAGACAGTAGTGCAAGTGATTTTCTAAAGTTATGTAGGATTAGGGGTTAGAAAACAGTGTTTAGACAGATTACTTTGGTTAAGGTTATTTTTTTATTTTTTTTTTAAAATGTGGCTAATGTTGCCTACACTGTAGTCACTCCATGTACAACATGAGTCCTATTTTAGCCTTAAGAATAAAAGGAGTGTTGCCTGCTTTGAAATTTGCATCTTTGGCAGCTTGATTAATTTGGTATTTCTGTCTGATCTCTCAGATGCTTTCTTGTTCTTTGTTCTCGTTCATGGCTTCTTGGTTCTAATGGAAATATTTTCCTTCCTTGGTAAGCACCCTGAGGAATTTGTGCACTAATGCATCTGTATGCGAAAGGCAAAAATAGCTCCACATTGGGGAAAGCATCCACATGTCAGACTGTATCTAATAGGCTCAGCCATCCTTAGTCTCTGGAGGATAAAGACAATTCCCTGTAAAGAAATAAAATAGTTTTGCAAACTCCTCTTACTGAGGAAGCTTACAGAAAGCATATGCTCAATATGTGAAAACAGAGTTTGAATGGTTTGGTTCCATGAAGCAGAGGTAGAGAGATTTGTCTTCTTCTGCATGACCATGAAAAATGATAAAGGAATCGTGGAGCGTGCTTTAGAGAGAAAAACATTATTAATGCACTGAAGGACTTTTAAAACTTTAGACTCAAAGGAACAGAGGGACGTTTAGAAAAGTACATTTATTTGCTTCATATTAATAGATAGACGGGAAGACTCATATCTGTGTGACACTGTGAAGCTACAGCAGAGTGATGGGAAGAGAAATGTATGGAGAAGGAAAGGAAAAGCTCATTATCCCATGCATATCCCATCATCTGTGAATCACGGTGGAGGCATGTGGTGCCACAGGCGTTATAGCTGCCAGTGGAACTTGGTGACTGGTGTTTATTGATGGTGGCTGAAATGACAGGATGAATTCTAAAGTGTCTAGAGCTGTACTTTCTGTACTTTCTACTTTCTTTCAGATTCAGTCAAATGCTGTAAAAATGATTGCATGGCACGTTACAATAATGATAAGTAATGACCCCAAGCACACTGCAAAATCAGTTCAATAATAGGACTCCTCTTAAACAACCAAGTCAATTCGCCTAACCTCAACCCAGTGGTTCTCAAACTTTTTCTGGTGCGCTCCACTTTAGGTGAAAAAAAGTTCACAATCCACAAACCCCCTAATCCATAACAATAGAAACATCCAAGTTTTATTATATTAAAATAAAGATCAGATTAATAGCAACAGCAAACTTTTATTTCTCTTTTTTTAAAAAAAGCGTGTTTTTTTTTTTTTTTCTTTCCCCGTGGTTATCCAAGAAAAATATGCACCTGCAGTTCGAGAACTACTTCCTCAACCCCAGTGAGTATGCTGTCCAACTTCTGAAGTTGTTTTTAAGGTCTACACTTCAGTCACATTGTGGTGTACAGAGGCCAGTCTTTACAGACTTTACTTGGGCGGTCTGCCCAGGTGTATTTGGCGACTCGTTTGAACACCACTCTCATGCCTGAACTATTGTGCATGTATTTAAGATTAACTTTCTTTGATAATCATATCATGTTTTAAATGTCACTGAAATATCTGGTACCTCGAGTCTTAGTTACCACCACACGCCATATCGGAGAATTTTGCTGAGTGACGTTATCGCGAGCACTGCTAGCAATCAGCCTTCCTTACTTCTAGGTTAACATCCAGACACCTGTGTAGAAAGTGTTGCATGCATCACTTCTGTCAGGCCAGGTTACTTTGACTCAGTTGACATGCAACCTCTCATTTTGTACTTTAAGGTACTGCAGAAGCACGCTGATTGGCATGACTATCATTTACTTCCTAGATCTTAGGAGCATCAGGTAACTGCTGTTGTATCTGTTGTATATCAGTAAAATGATACTAGTATTTCAGGTGCCAGCTAGTAAGGGCATCAGCATTTAAACGTTTAGTCAAATAGCCCAACACGTCATTACTTGGCAAATAAAATATTCACAGTGGAGAAACTGAAACTGTTTAATTTATTTTGTACACATAAGCTGTATTGCTCTGTCTTGGAGGCTTAAGTCGGTGCTTTCCACTCTTTAGATAATACCGTCTGTTTGAATCGAGCATGCCTGCCCAGCATGATGGCAGCCAGGCCCACACACACCTACCGCATACCACTCACTTGCAGGAAATGTAAGCTATCCATGGGTCATGTTAACTACAGCACATTTAGGCTGCAGTGGATATTGTGGCCCTTTTACCTTTCTTGTTCCAGTTTGGTATTCAGTCTGCCCTTTCTGTATGGAATCCTTTGTGATCTGATACTTTGGAAAATTGGCATTAAGGCAAAGTACTGCGTTAACAAGTAAGCATTGGTACGGTTACACTCCCATATTGAATTCACTCTGAACAGCAGCCAGTGGTCTGACCAGCAGAGTTCAGTTGCATAAGTACCTCATCAGCTGTCAACACTGCTGGAACATTTTCACTACGTGTCAAACTCATTGTGAATTTTTTGGCTCTGCCCCACTGTGAGATCTCCCCATGTCTCAGCATTTCATGGGGTATTGCCTGTTCAGTTATGTAATATCACTCAATACCACAGATTCTCTCACCCTAACTGGGCTCATTCTGTTTAAAACACTCTGTAGCAACAGACTGAGAGAGCACAAGTGTGTTTGCGGGTTTTAAGGCTGCAATACCAGTGTTTTCATGATTGATTCATTTATTATTGCAACTGTTTTGTCTATAAAATGCTGAAATACATGAATCACATATCCAAGAGCTTGAATTTTCTATCACAGTAGTCAACAAAAATCAGAGTCTTCATTTCTTAATTACTGGAATCGGCATAGGTGGCAGTATTTGCATAAAAATATGACTCTCCCAATTAATCGATCAACAAAAGTAGTTTTCTGGTGATCAATAAATCTGTGGAACATCTAATTGATTGTATGTACTGTGTATTGGCTATTTATACACGTGGATGGTATATAGATCTGCTTTATTCTGGCAGAAATGAGAGGGTATTTAAAGGGGACTTATTCTACTCATGTGGACTCTACTAGAGTAGCTTTGCATTATTTAAATTTCAAAATAATCCTTATTTATTGTATACTTGGCCTTTGTGTAGCCCATCAGCTCATCTACTGTCTGAAACAAGCTAGTTTATTCCCTCTATCTCTATGCTGGCTATCTTCTGATTGGCTGCCTCTTACAAACAGAAGGTTTGGCTTGCATGTGGGTATCATGCTCAAAAGCGTGATAGACTCACTTTAATTAACACAATAAAGCATATAATCGTATAATTTACAGACACGTCACTGTCAACAACTGTCATGGATAGCATCTGTATTTGTGTAAAACAAATATTTGTGTAACTCCAGAACCCTTGGAGTATCTAGTTGTTGAGTTGACCAGCAGTTGTATCGTCCTTCTACAGTTACAGAAGGACTCCAGTGTCTGCAGCGTGAAACAGAACATCACTGTACAGTGTGTCGCTGTATTTCTGGGCGGCTGCCAAATGCTGTTTATAGCTTAGCTGGGGTCAAGTTTGACAGCTCTAATAACCCTGACCGCACTCACCGTCTAATCCATAAAAGGCTTTGCAATCAAAGCTGACAATGACTGGGTTGCCTCTGTGTGGCAGATACATTTTGATGTATTGTGTCTGTCTGATCAGTAAAGAGGCTGTGTTGTTGTGCCAGTGTGTCTTTAGACTGCCTCTATCAGGTTTTAAATTGGCCACAGATGCCAAAAACAAAAATCAACCTAAGCACATGTAGTGTCACACAAACAAGTCACAGCAGCTTCAAGAACATTTGCAGTCATCATCCCAGCTTGTCTCTTATCTGTAACTTGTTTCTACGAGGAATAAAATAAAGCTTTGTAGACTATGTCAGCAGTAAATCAATGTATTTCCTCCTTTTGTGTGATTCCAGATGCCCCCTCCACAGAGCAGCAGGAACTGTTCACACAGAAACTCCAGCAGTGCTGCATGCTCTTTGACTTCCTGGACTCTGTCACCGACCTGAAGAGCAAGGAAATCAAGAGGGCCACACTTAACGAGCTGGTGGACTACGTTTCCACCAACAGGGGTGTTCTGGTGGAGTCTGCGTACCCAGAGATCACGAACATGGTGAGGTTGCATATATGCATTTCAAATAAACTCATCCAATGCCCAAAACAACAGCAGCAATTAATCACTACCTGGTAATTATTTAACAGCAAAGATGGCTGTGTCTCTGTGTCACGGTGTAACATCCTGTATACTTGAGCAGGATTAAAAAATGAAGGCTGATCTTGTGTCTAGACTGGCATGTCAGCAATGCACGAGGTGCATGTTCCTGTCCTCATGCAAAACCCTTTTCCATTTTAAGCACAAAGGCCACATTGTAAACACAGAGAGAGCACAATATTATTGGATTTATTTAAAGTTTTCTTTCTCTATGCCCTTTCCTCTCCTCCTCTCTCGTGCTCTTTCACCATATTCTGAATACAAGTTGAGTAGTGTTTGTTAAAGTAGAATACACATGGGCAAAATACGGCTCGAGGACTAGAACCGGCCTGTTGGCCGTCTTAATCCAGCCCCTGACTTCCTAAAAGGAAACATTCAACTACTCCCCCTCCGGCACTTCTTACTGTGTACAAACAAACCTTTTCTGTGATCAACTACAGAAAAGGTAACTGTCTAATAGCTAATGTTTGAATAATTACACAAGCCCATAAATTTATTTTGTTTTTTAGGATTCAGATAGTTTTTGTTTTAAATGTAAAAATGTTTCTCATTTTAGGTTTTAATGTTGGCATCAATGTACACGTGCATGTCCTCGGTCAGGAACTTCCGTGCTTCATTTAAATTTCAGCATGAATTTGTAAATGTGCAAGAATACCAGGTTTGAGGAGACTCTGCACATAGGCATGATTGGTCTGCATATACTAGTTAAGGCAAAGAGTCTGTGTTATCTACTTAACAAGTTTCTGCATATTTCTGTTATTTTTGGCCAGTTGATAAACATAAAAGTATTTACAGTTTTAATAGCTTAAATCCAACTTAAAAGAACCTGCTTAAAGTATTTTTCTCACAGTCATGGAAGATCAAAACCTCTTTGGAGTGTGCCAAATCTTTTAATATACACGGAAAACACTGGATACTTGCTTCTGTTCTTTGTCTGGTGTGATTTCTTTCACAGATTCAATTATATCAGTTTTATTTATATAGTGCCAATTCACAACAAGAGTCACCTCAAGGCACTTAATATTGCAAGGTAAAGACCCTGTTATATTAGAAAGAAATTTCAACAATCACATGACCCTCTATGAGCAAGCACTTGGTAACAGTGGGAAGGAAAAACTCCCTTTAACAAGAAGAAACCTCTGACAGAACCAGGCGCAAGGAGGGGCAGCCATCCGCTGGGGGTGAAGGGAAAGAGAAGAGAGCAAGGGGAGACAAAAGGCAGACTTTAGGAGAGAGTGACAGAGTTTAGATCTGTTGTCATGGATCAGATGTTTTTTGGAAACCTATTGTGTTATAAAGGATCATGGGAAAGAAATCACCTAAGTGGGGAAAAAGCATGCAAAGATAAGACAGTAATACTTAAAATATAATTCAAAGTGTAATCATGTTATCTTCATAATTACATCAATGAGTGCCGTATGTATACATCAGAGAAGAAGTCAGAGTGCAGCACAACTTAGTGGGCAGCCAACTCCAGTGATTAATGAACATACTGACCGTTGGGTCTTGTTTCACAATAGTGAGCTGGACATACTATGTTTTAGCATGGTATAGACTTGTGGTTGCAGCCGGTGCCCTGAGCAGCCCAGTTTCCTCCCACAGTACAGTAATGAGTCATGTGCAGCATTTAGAAACACAACAGTCACTGCTGCAGTGATTCACTCCACACTGCAGATTATCATGATGGACACCAGTGAGCACATCCACAGTCAAGGAGTCTTCATATTACTAATGTGGGCAGCAATTTATGTCATGCTTTAAAACCATTGATGAATTTTATTTGTGAGATTTTTAACAGTTTTTAACAGTGTAGCTACCCAATTAATGGGGAAATTATGGTTCAGTGGTGGTAGCATGTAGGAAGTCCGTGGGCAGCTATGGACGGTCTGTCTACCTGCAGAGAGAGTCTGTTGTCAGATGGAGGCAGTGTCAAAAGTATGTGGTACAACCAGTCTGTGGGCTATTCTTGTTTGTGCTGTTGTTGGTCCATCAGCCAGCCACAAAGAAGAGTGACGTTATAACATACAAAGAGCTGAAGTGAAATAGAGTGGAGCACATTGCAGTTGGGATTTTGGAGGACTGCACAGGAGCACGTTTTAGGCAAACACCTCTGCAAACAGACACAACTGTGGTAGCATAAATTAAGCATAAAGCACTTGACAGTGCACTCAAGAGAACCGTGAGATGTATTTGTAGGGTTAGGGTGAATTAAAAAAATATAAATAAATAAATAACATTTTGAGCTTTTTTTTCCATTTGGGAAATCAGTCTAAACATTGCTGATCAGCTTCTTTTCTTTTTTCTTTTCTTTCAAACCCCAATGTGCAACTCTCTAATCTTTGTACCACTTATTGTTTCTTTAAGCATTTTGAGTCCATGTCCTGCTCTATTATTGAAACTAAAGAAGGAAAACAAACCAAAAAACAGAACTTGTTTACATCTGCAAATACTGGATAACAAATACACCAAGGCTAATGTATCTGTAGGGTTAGGGAATCTTTTCCCTTACAGACTGATTGCTTTGGGCGGTTTTAGCTGTAACATCATCAGCACACAAACTTCAACCATCCTCACCACAAAACCAGAAATATTAGCCTGACTTTCAGATATTTGTGGTTAAGCTTTTATTGCTCTCACAGTAACAGTGAGTTGTCATCTACTCACATAACTCTATCTTTGCTTCACCTGTCTTGCCTCCATGTTACTCTATGCCTGTAGGGAGGGCACAGAGTTGAATACCTAAACACACATACATGCACACACATGGCATATATCAATACTGTAGTGGTAAATGAAAGCTTGTTAGATAGTTATTTTGTGGTCTGCCTCAGTGTGGCATCAGAGATTGCTTCATATTAATCCAAAGTAATTAAAACAAAACTGATCAGTTATAATTTGACTCATAAAGTCATCATAATAAATCACACTAAACCAAAACATGTAATAACTTGTCCATAAATTTTAAATTAACCACAACAGATATTTATTTTTATGCTCAGTAAAATATACTTTCATCTGATGCATCTGAAATATGCTTATGCACTTTTTCAATCATGATGCGTGAAAAGTGAATGAAAAGTGGGGGAGGAATTAAAAAAACTAAAAATTTGAATCAAAATTTAGTGATGACTCTTTCATAGCAGTAAATGTCAGCGCTGATGCAATTTGTTTAGTGTTTTTTAGTTAGTAAAAACATGGTTAGTAAGACACCTATCAATCAGTGACAGCTGGGATATTTACCCAGCCTGTGTGTCACGGGCCATGTGGGCCGATAGTTAATAGCGGACTCAAATGCACAACTCGAGAAGACTGTATTGGAAAGTTTTAAAGTCTTTATTGCACAAAGTGAGTATGAACTGTAGTGATGACTCTGAGGTGACTCTGGGGAACTGGGCAGACCATGGAGAAGAGAGAAGAGAGCTATTAGTCTGGGAGATTTTCACAAGGTGTATGTAGTGAAGGTCAGATTGTTACTTGGAGAACAACCTTGAATTGGATAAATGGTTACAAAAATCAATGCTTTCTTTGAAGGGTCATCAGTATCATCATAAGAAAATTAGTAGTTTGGTCTGATCTTCAGCAGATTTGGTTTCCCCACCAGCACGTTATCAGGTTTGTTACCTTTGGCATTGTCACTTCTTCATAATCTCATTTGTCAGTGCTGCTTATAATAGAGAAATACGGGTTGAGCTTAAGAGTAAGCCCAGTTCAGAGCCAGCTGTCTGTATGGACAGGCTTCTGAAAGAGGTTAGACAAATAGCAGCGGCTCTATCAGAAAGCTGGTTTGATAATGGCTCTCCTGGATACTCGATGTTTGGCATCACATGGTAATGAAGAGGTGAGTGTTTAAAGTGATGGCCATTATTCTGCTGCAGAGAGGACTGCTTTGATCACTGAGGATGTTAGGAGTACAAACAGCAAGGTTACTCATCTATGTGAAAGGTGGGTTTTGCCTTTTTTGACAGCTTAATAATTAGTGTTACTTCACCTCTGTCAGACAGTTTTGATTGGATTCTTATACAGAAAGACTGGAGATTTAGCTGAAAATGAGAATTCCCCTTGTATTCCCTTTAATTCCTACATTTTTCATTCACTGTATTCAGTGCTTGCACTTTTCCTACATTTCCCTACCCCTCTCTTGTCCTGTGTTGCTAGGTGTTGGTTGCTACTGCTCTCACCCTAAGACTGACCCATCTTCCCATCATCAGCAAGCCTACGCTGGTTTTAGCTGCAGTGCCGTCACTTCATAACAGCTCGTTTTGAATCCTCCTACGTCACTTTCACACGCTTCATTTTCCCCTGCGTGAAAATTTCTCACTCGCCTCCGGTATTTGTCATCCTCCTCCAGTATTTTGTCTTGTTTTGTCCAACTGTAGTTATTTTTCAATATTGTGTGGCAACTTGGGGAATTAAAGAAGCATGCCTGGTGCTTGTGTGGTGAAATATGTTACATAGACAGTGTGAATCACAGAATGTAGGACAAAGAATAGCCAAACAAATACCCTCAATGAAGTTGGGGCTCTTCTGAGATGTCAAATCAGGTTATGCCTTTTCTATTGCTCTTAAATGTTTGGGGCGTTTGGGTGTCATCTGATTTCAGCTCAGCCAAAAGTAAAACATGAGAAACTGGGACTGTTGTGGAGGGCTGTATCTATAAGCTGAACTCAATTCTTCAATATTAAACTGCTACTGATAAGAATAGATGTTACAATTAGGCCAGTCTAAAATAGAGCCGTCTCTATTTTCTGAGGTAGCTGAGGTCTTTTAACATCTGTCGGACAATGCTCAGAATCTTCTATGAGTCTGTTGTGGCCAGTGCCATACTCTATGCTGTTGCATGCTGGGGCAGCAGGCTGAGGGTAGCGGATGCCAACAGACTCAACAAACTGATCCGCAAGGCCAGTAACGTTGTGGGGATGGAGCTGGACTCTCTAAAGGTGGTGTCGGAGAGGCAGATGTTGTCCAAGTTAAGGACAATGCTGGACAATACCTCCCACCCGCTCCATGACGTGCTGGCCGGTCACAGGAGCACGTTCAGTGAGAGACTGAGATTATCCAAATGCACCACTGAACGACGTAGGAAATCATTCCTGCCTGTGGCTCTCTCTGTACAACTCCTCCATCTAAAGCACAAGTAGACACTGCAGCAAATGTACACCCTTATTATAATAAAGGCAGTATGATAAAAGGGGCACCTCAATTCAACTTTATCTATAGTCAGTTTTGTGTGATATATTGGGATATTTATATATTAGAGTTATTGTATTATTAGAGCTATTTGTAATATTTTATAATTTTGTAATATATTGTATTATTTAATATTGGTATTTTATCTTGTTAATTACTTTTCTTACTGTCGTGGAGAAACTGTGATCACATAATTTCCTCAGGGATTAATGAAGTATTCTGATTCTGATTGCTCACCCCTGATGTACTGTGTGGCCTATAATTCTCAGAGAAGGTAAAAGTATTAGGTTATATGATATTTCACAAGATATGGGCTTCCCCATACTCTGTCCAATGTGCCCGTACCAAATCACTGGGCATTGCTACCTAAAACAGTGCAAGAGCCTGAGTAGGTGGAGATATGTTGTTAAGGATACAATTAAGACAATAAACGTCTAAGAAGAATAAGAAGTCTAGCTAACATAAAAGCATTATACATTTTAAAGGCTAAATCAGACAGCACTGCAGTTGGAAGGTAAATGGTTCAAATGTGATGTTCCAGTACTGTGTTCTTGTGTGGATTTGACTAAATAACACAGAGCCTTGCAGGATAATGTCATGTTTTGTTGCAGTAGAAGTTGATTCTGGTTCATCGTAGTTGTGCTAAAAAGTCAATGATATTGGCTCAATTCAAATCATTGAGGGCTGAAGTCTGTTTTAGTGTTGACTTTTAACGGTTGGAGAATCATGCCAGTCACACAGGTATACACATCTGGATCCAACGAGTTGATCAATATATTTAAAGCTGCTTTTGGATGCTTCCTTATTCACACAGGGCCACACAGTGGGTA
This sequence comes from Heterochromis multidens, assembly GCA_015108495.1. Lineage (NCBI taxonomy): Eukaryota > Metazoa > Chordata > Actinopteri > Cichliformes > Cichlidae > Heterochromis > Heterochromis multidens. The sequence goes on from VUQS01076279.1 coordinate 17,244, forward strand.
GCTCTACATGCTTAATTTGACATTTTTACACCAGATGCCCTTCCTGATGCAAGGGATTTGTCTCCTCCCGGAATGAACCACTATACTATGGAGTCACTGAGTTTATCATTGTACATGTTATTGACTGCTGACAGCTCAGATGCCTCTATAGAGAAGAAAATTAAAATCCACTGACATTAACCAAACTCTATATAGGGAAGGCTGCCCACCTGGCAGACATCTTGGTAGCGTCCACAGGCATGGTTTTTTTTTGTTTTGTTTTTTTTGTTGCAGTTGTTTATTCATCATTCATAAGTGCAGCAACACAAATGTTAAGCTATTACAATGAAGCCGATTGGCTTTTTGCAAGGAGGAAGTGGGAGACATGACATACAGCCACCATCTGAATGAGTCTCTTACAGCATCTCTGCATTAACTTTAGTAACAATTAGCTAAGTAGTTGATGAACAGAAAGTATTTCTTTACCCAAATTATTTAAAAACTGATTAGATGTTTCTAGGTTTTGCAAAAACTTGCTGGATCCAGTATCTTAAATGTGAATATTTCTGGGATTTCCTGTGCAAATTAACCCAAATATGTTGTTGCATGTTACCCCTTGGAACAAGTGCTTTTATTTCTTAGTGCTCCTTAGAGCAAAGAGCTTGAATCTCCAACTGGGGAAGTTTAAAATTTTCAGGCTACCTCTCCTTTGTCACTATTTGGCTAAAGAATGCACAAGATGCTTGATGTAAATGAGTTTGAATTGCCAGGTGGTATTTTCATTTGCACAGAAACAGCTGCACAACAGTGTCAGGCTTCTCTAATGTAACAGGAAGGACACATGCAGGCAAATAACAGCACAGTACAGGAACAGTGGTGAGCTGAAGGGCTCATTCATCCTTGAAGGGGATGGACTATGGCATTACCAGAGTGAACGTCATACATTCCTTTCAGCTAATAGTGAAATTAGACTACAATGGTAATGAAATTCAAAGCTGGAGCATCTGGATGTCACAGCAACCTAAGCATCGTTACTGAGGGTAACCATGCTCAGTGGACACTTTCACCAACTCTGTGTGTAAGGTCACAGAGACTTTGCCAAAGCTTCAGCCAAAACAAATCCTATAAAAACCTACAGTAAATTAAATCAGCAATAATCCAAATTAAAAGATGCATTAAAGGAGCATTTTTTAAAGTCCTTTCTTTATAGTAAAGTAGATTAGGTAAAAATCATTCAAAACATGATAAAAGTGTTAAAAATCTGCTATTTCTTTTCCCTTTCACTTAACAGGACACATGTAATCTGACCAGTATCGTGGGCTTTGTCTTGGTAACTGTTAGAACTGGGGTGGAGAATTACTGGCTCTCCAGAGTTTGGTTTGCTTTTGTGAGTTCAGTAATTTAGATTGCGTTCAGGCTATTGTTCCATGGACAATACGACCTATTTGTTCTGTTGGCTACTCATCCGTGTCAAAGATATTTTACTGTTGCAACAGTAAGCATTATCTGTTCATGTTTTGGAGCCTGTCTATAAAGTTTGAGACAGTAAACTGGACATGTGCATTGTAATTTTATTTGGAAAGATTGTTAAAGGGCTTTAACACCAAAGGCAGCCCAGACACTGATCTACAAAAACATACATCCAGTGAGATTTCTTTCAACAGCAACAGAAATGGAAGTTTTAGCAGCAATAATTTCACTGGCAAACAGTTCTGGAGAAGTTTTTCGTCCATCTCGCAGTTCCTGCAACTGTAAAGTTGGATTTATGGTTGAGCAGAGAGCGCGTTCACTGTCTGCTCCAGTCCGGGCATGGCCTGTCTGAATGCAGAGAGCTTCCAGAGAGCTTTCTTTATACATTCACTCATGTCCAGTCCTTGTACCTGACCATTTTCAGAGGAATGGTTTTTGTTTTGTTTGTAATCCCTGAACCAGAAGGTGGACACCGGAGGTGAAGGGAGCCATCAAGCTAAAGGAGGAGTCCTATCAGGCTTGGCTAGCCTGTGGGAGTTCGGAGGCAGTTAATGGGTACTGACGAGCCAAGAGGAACACTGCTCGGGCGGTAGCTGAAGCAAAATTCAGGTGTGGAAGGAGTTCGGTAAGGCTATGGAAAAAGACTTTCAGTCTGCCTCAAAGCGATTCTGGCAAGCTGTCAGGCGACTCAGGAGGGGAAAGCAATACTCTACTCACACAGTGTGGGTGGGGTGCTGCTGATTTCATCTGAGAATAGGAATACTTTGAGGACATCCTTAATCCCACTGACAAGTCTTCTCTAGAGGAAGCAGAGTCCGGGGAGGAGAGGGATGACTCTGCCATCACCGGGGGCAAGGTCACTGAGGCAGTTAAACAATTCCTTGGTGACCGGGCCCCTGGATTAGGATAAGGTTCGCCCTGAGTTCCTAAAGGCTCTGGCTATTGTAGGGCTGTCTTGATTGACATGAAATGTTGTGTGGAGATCTGGGGCGGTGCCTCTGGACTGGCAGACTGGGGGTTGGTGGTTCCCATTTTTAAGGAGGAGGGTGATCACACTCCTCAGCTTCTCTGGGAAGGTTTATGCCAGGGTAGGAACCAGGAGGAACAATGCAGTTTTCGTCCTTGTCACGGAACACTGGACCAGCTCTTTATCCTCTCAAGGATATTTGTGTGCGCGTGGGAGTTTGCCCAACCAGTCTACATGTGTTTTGTGTCCTTTGGAGTATCCTGTGGGTGGTGCTTTGGAAGTACGGGGTGTCTGGCTCGTTGCTGCAAGCCATTCAGTCCCTGTACAATCGTTGCAAGAGCTTGGTTCCCATTGCTGACAATAAGTTGGACTTGTTCCCGGTGAGTGTTGGACTCCACCTGGGCTGGCCTTTGTCATTGTTCTGTTCATAATTTTTTATGACAGAATTTGTAGGCAGAGCCAAGTGGCGGAAAGCTTCCACTTTGGTGGGCTCAGAATGTCATCTCTGCTTTTAGCTGATGATGTGGTTCTGTTGGCTTCATCAGGTGGTGGCCTCCAGCTCGCACTGGAGCGGTTCGCAGCCGAGTGTGAAGTGGCGGGAATGAGAATCAGCACCTCCAAGTCTGATGCCATGGTCTTCAGCCATAAAAGGGTGGAGTGCCCACTCCGGGTCAGGTATAAGTTTCTGCCCCAGGTGGAGGAGATTTAGTGTCTTGGGGTTTTGTTCATGGGAGAGGGGAGTGGGAAATTGACAGACTGATTGGGGCTGCGGTTGCAGTGATGTGGATGCTGTACAGGTCCGTTGTGGTGAAGAGAAGTTTCCTGGGTGAGGTGTTCTGGGCATGTCCCACTGGGAGGAGACCCCAGGGCAGACCCAGTACATGCTGGAGAGATTACATCTCTCGGCTGGCCTGGGAACGTCTCGGCATAACTGGGGAGAGGAAGGTCTGGGCTACTCCGCTTAGGCTGCTGCCCCTACAGCCCGGCCCCAGATAAGCGGAAGAAGATGGATGGATGGATTTTGTTTGTTCAACCACTTAACTATAAATCATTCAAGCATAAAAAGGGCACCTATCTTAAGGAACCAATGTTGTATCTACACACAACAGACAAATTACATGTAGCAAAGAGCCAATTTTAAATTGTATCTTTAGGGTCTTTGTTACTAGCAGCCTATCACAAAAACACAATTTGTTCCCATTACTTTAGTTGAATCTATTGACAGGAATAAAATAGTATTTTTGCACCAACAAGGTGATTCCCAAACAGCTATTAGCCGAAAACTTGTCATGCCTCAGCATGGTGTGTCGTTTGTCTTTACAAAAATCTGAGGAAACTGCATAAGTGGAGGACTAAAGAAGTGGCAGGCCTAAAACTCTCTACTGCAGATGAACAGTAAAAGGATGAGGTCTGCTAAATTGCACAAGAACTGGACTTAAAATCAGTGGAAATGGGTCTCATGGAGTGTTGAGTCCAAACTTTGGTTCAAGAAGTGCACAGAAAAAATTAGCATTAAAATTGCGTATTGGCTAAATTTGCATTTTAAACGTCGATCAGCCCAGATTTTCGCAATTCATGGCTCATTACTTACTACAACTCTCCATTCCCCTTAAGGTATAAAAACAGAGAACCTGTGTAAGCATAATTGTAGGTTTTTGTTTAGGGGTCACAACCACTCAAGGTTCTGTAACTCTGCTTTAGTTTTTCTGGGACATTAGAAAGAAATTCAGTGGGATAAAGAACGAGGCCGAACTATTACATTTTGCATGTTTACTGTCAAACCGTAACACAAACACTAAAGGATGACTAACTAACAGAGCGAGGCTTATAGATCATAATCTTACATCCATCTAGAATCAGGTTAGTTGATAGCATTGTGTAACAAACCTTAATTATATGTTCTAGTAAGATATCAGTAATGTAACTTGCTATGTAAGTGTAATAACTGCGTTTGGATGGAAAGTTTTCAGTGGATTACTGAGGGTTAATGTCATTACTGAGCTGTCAAAATTTGGGCTACTGTCTGGTTTAAAATTCCTTTGCTGCCTTCCTTTCCCATAAGTGTCAGTTGGATTTTCCAGCTACCAATAGTTAATTTGATGTTGTCTTTATCACTTCAGCATGACAGTGTGCATCCAATCACATAATGCTGGCTTTTCCAGCACCCTGCTGCCCCGTGTGTCACTCTCAAATTTACTCTTGCTAAAAATAACAAGGTGACAGTGACCTACTGGTGATTGTCTCTGCTACAGAATTTTAAAAAGGGGTTGCAAATCATGCAGAATTGGCACAGTTTTTAGCAGGTGCCTTCCTGTGTTGGCAACAAAAGTATGAGTATGAAAACAAAGCAATCAGGATAAAACTGTTTTTTTTTTTGTTTTTTTTAAACTGCATTTTTCTTTCATTTTTGCTACAACGCCCTTGTTTGTTTTTTCTCATGTTATAAACAGCCAAGCTCACTCACTGTTCAGTGCAGCTTGAGCTAAGATGACTAAAGCTTAATTTATACTTCTGTGTTGAATCTGTGTAGAGCTCGTGACGTAGCCTACGCAAGGGACCAACACCACTGCCAGCATTTATACTTGTGCATGGTGTGCCTGTGTTGCTCTGCAGTTTGGCCATCAAAACAGTAGTTGGCAGTGGAGCTTCTGTCTTCAAATTGATCCATTAACTTCCAGTCAAGTTGAAAAATGGCAGCAGAAGAAGAATACATAGGAGATAACAACAGTGCCAATGGGCCAGTCAGTTGTTGTGGGCTTTTAGGGACGTGCACACCAGGTTACAGGTCAAGATTAGGGTTTCAGTTACGACATACCTATAGTGTAGATTAAACACAGAAGCACTTAAATGAGAGCCTTTGGTCAACAACGTTGATCTAGAGGAAGTAAAACTCAGAAGCTTTTCAATGGTGATCCCGTGGAAGGATTATCAACTGTTGCTCTTGTCTCCAGATCTTTTTCAACAGTGGGCCTAGTGCCATATAGCCACACAAGCCCAGTGCAGCCTGAGCCTCACTTCACACTTGGTCTGCACCTGCATAGGAGGAGGCAGACCAGGGGCTGGCTTAGTGAGACAGGCTTTATGGTCAAAAACATTAAAGTTCCTTGTGGGGTGACACTGTGTTGGCCAGCCCCCTCACCTCATTTTTAATTATAATAAAAGATAATCAGAATCAGAATACTTTATTAATTCCAGAGGAAATTATGTGGTTACAGTTGCTCCAGGACAGTAAGAACATTAATTAACAAGTTTAAATACCAATATTAAATAATACAATATATTACAAAATATTACAAATGGCTCTAAGGATTAAGTTTAATAACTCCATGGTATTTAAGTTAATAAATAATCACGTTAAATAATCAACAGCCTACACAAGCAAAATAATTGTGAATATTTGGTATAGTTTATTTTTGGTCATTTGCATCAGGTGTCTGAGTTGTTTGACTTTTATACAAATGATCCATAACCAAATTCATTGAGAGGTTTGCCATGCTATAAGGACACGGTACTCATTTACACTGTACTGCAGTGTGTGATTAAAAAACAAACAAACAAAAAAATAACAAGGCAGGATGTGGGGTTAGCCAAGTGTAGTAACAGATTTTGAATAAGGTTACAAGTAGCTCAGTATCAGGAAGCTAAATGCATTGTTGGTTAAACACAACACCACTTTGTGGGGGAAAAAAACTTCTGGGCTTCATAGACACAGAAAAGTCATAATTGTCATAATTAAAGAAAATACAGCGCAGCTAATCCCATTTACATGTTTAAAGCAGGGGTTCTCAAAGTTTTGATGAGCAAAGTGTCCATTTTAAGAAGCCGCTCTGTTTGTGGTCAGTTCTGAGAATGGTTTAGTTTAGCTTTTTGATGCTTTTCTTTTATTAATTGGTGAGGGGACATTTCTCAAAACCAGCTGTATTTTTTAAGGTTCGGAACAGCAGAGTTACAACTGAAGAGAAATGCTCATTTGGTCTCATTCTGTGCTGCTTTATATATAGTATGACATGAACTTTGGATGCTTCTATGTCAGGAAGCACAATATGTTACTGAGGGCCTGCAGGCCACACTTTGAGAACCTTAGAAGTAAAGAATACGTTGAATAACTTTGTTCTTCAGCTGTATCTCATTCCATGTACTCTTTGGATGTTAACCCCTTGTTTTTGTTTTGGTTTGTTTTTAAGTTAATGAGCCTTTCCCTTTCCCATGCAGATCAGCACCAATATTTTCCGGGTTCTTCCACCAAGTGAAAATCCAGATTTTGACCCAGAAGAGGATGAGCCCACTCTTGAGGCTGCGTGGCCTCACATACAAGTAAGGAGCTTGTATTTCAGTCTCTCTGTTTTGAACCTCACTGATTTAATTATTGTGTTTTTACAGCTGTTGCAAAGTGCATATTCCTATTTAGAGTTAAATTTTCCTTGATCTTTCAGCTGGTCTATGAGTTTCTGCTGCGCTTCTTAGAGAATCCAGACTTCCAACCCAGCATTGCAAAGAGACATATTGATCAGAAATTTGTTCTGCAGGTAGGTGTCTGTTTTGGAAACCATTCACATGTCTCAGCTGTCTCACAATCATGTAAAAATCATTAGAAAAGAGCCATTGTTTCAATGAAATCTGCTTAACTTCTAGACTCTGTTTTTGGTTAGGTAAAATATGACCATGCCCATGAGAACAAAGACATTTTGATTACTATTAATTATTAAGAGGAGAGTGCACTATGGCTCAGTTACACAGTAGAAGTAGGACGGCAACCTCCCTGTGACTAGGAAAAATCGGTGGTTACCCGGTGATTGCATTGAATTTTTAAAAAAATTTTTTTTTACTGATTGCAGTAGTAGCTGTGGAGACTAGCTATTTGCCCAGAGATTGAGCATACAACACCCTCAACTTCGAGGCAACAATTTTCGATCGCAATGTGATCGCATGGGTCACCTGGTGGGAGGCAGCCTGTCTGCAAACAATCGCTGTCCAACTTGGACTGACTGCAGTGACTCTGACAGATTTACAAATAATTGCTTTCTAATTTATAAACACAAATTTCTGATTCAAACCTGTGAAGCTCTAGCTTCACTCTGAATCTAAGTAGTTAATGTGAATTTCTTTATATGTGAATGGCAACCGATTGGCAACAGGCAGCAAGAGATTTTCGATTTTTAAATTTTTCGATTCGTAACAGTTGATCACTCTATTATCACAGACAGATTGCATGCAATTGCTAACTTGATCCCATTCAATGGAAGACTGTTAGCAGACTGACTCTGTATTATGGCCATTTTATCGCCGTCTTGACGCACAAAAGTCACTTTGAAGACAGTAACTGACTGCAAGTGGTTGCTGACCATGTCCCCATCTTCAAAGCAACCATTTCAAAAGCAACAAGGTCTAAACAGGTCGAAGCTCCCTTAACACCTGTAGTATAAAGAACAGCTTTATTACTTGACCAGTGTGTTTCAGCCTGTGGCCTTCATCATGGTCATCAAGAACTATATTGCAGACAGTACTTTAAATAACATACGTGTTTGAGTAGAGGTGAAAAAAGCAACACGATCGCACGTTCATTGCACACAGTCACAACAATTTTGGTTGTGCCGTGGTCTCCAACCACTGTTTTTACTAGTGTAACTGTAGTATTAGAGGTTTTTGATTGTTTGTTTTTAGGTCTGTATCCCTTCCAAAGAGCACCTCGGACAAAAACCAGTTTAAGTTTCACAACAATGATGGTATAAATAAGCAGTTTCAGAATTAACCTACTATGACAAGGTTATAGGGATTTCACAAAACAAAAAATTGTGTTTAGGTCAATGTATTGGAACCAGAAACGATAACATAAACCTTTGTGAACACTGTGTGTGGAGCATTGCTACAACGAAACAGATGCCGCTTTAGCGGTTCACAAAGAATAGAAGTAAGCATTCTTGATGAACATTTTGATGTCATGGTACTAATATAAATTTCACTTATGCTCTAACCTTGATTTCTGGATACAAATCCTGTTCAAGTTAAAGTGTTTCATTAGTTTCTTTGAAATGCTCTGACACGCCATGTCCAGACGGGATTTGGTAACGCAAATTATCTCCATACATGACTGCTGGTGTGTGTTGGTGTGCCTCCATCCCACAAACTGCATCAGACCTGTTGCTGCACCTTCATTTGGTACTTGATGATAATTTTTTTTTTTTTTGTTATTTTAATAATTCACATCATAATTAGAAATGAATTTCCTTTGATGGGCTCAGTCTTAGAGGTAGGTTCTCAAAGTAGAGCCAAAGCTTAGGCGGTTTGGGTACCCGATCTTTGCTGAGGTGTTTCCGATATGTTCACCCAGAGGAGACTCCGGGGCAAACCCAGGATATGCAGGAGAGTATTTCTCTGGGCTTATTTGAGAACACCTCCCTGCAAAAAGAGATGGAGGGAGAGGGTGGTCTGGGTAGATCTGTGTACACTTCTGGCCTTGCTACTCACACAGGCAGTGACTCACACATATAATTTGTTGCCATTTTTGCTTGAATGTGACACAAACTATTGATCAGGTAATTGTTGCAGCCATTTATAGATTCTGCTGTTACAGGTGGTGGGTCATTTGACTGGAGTTTGTGAATGTGATAAACACCACAAGTAATGAAAACACATTGTGATCTGTTTTACTGGCCTACACTGTGCTCTGTAGGATGAATCAGGCCATTAATATGTTGCAGCTCGTCTCCATGTGTCCTGGATCTGTACCCACCTACTGCAGGAATGTTTCACTTCTTGTGAAGCAGCAACTAAAAGGAACCACAAGGTCTGGAATGCTGGCTGGGGCACATCCGAGGTGCCTGCTCCGACTTTCCATGATGCGAGTGTGTCGTTTGTGAGCTTTAAATAGCTGCCAGTTGTTTACTCTTCAGGAAAAGTGGACTGTGGTTGAAGCAGAGAGTGTGGGATGGAGGTATGGGTGGTAGTAAAGGCATGGCTTTGTTAACAGCACTTAGCATAATACACACGCAGCATAGGAATGGGTATTCAAAGATACCACTGAGGTGTTCATAAAACACAGGAGAGATATTCCCAGAGGAGATAGAGGTTCAGTGGTTTGCTCAAGAACATTTTCACACTGGAGGGAAACACATGATCAAAACATGAGGTTTGCGGACCACAGCAGGAAGAAGTTCTAGTTAGTGTATCTTGGTTTGAAAAACCTTTTTTCCCCTTTTTTCTTCTTCTTTTTTTTCTAGACTTTGTCCCAGTAGCCTTTACACCTCAGATACACACCCACCTAAAACAAACTCTGCAGTTAATTTGTACTCTATTTATATTTTTTATTTCCCTTTTGTATTGATTATTGTATTGATTGTTTCACATGTTTCTATTATTGCATCACTGCACGTGGGTCCACCCTTAGAAATGGGTGTGGAGTATACTGAAAATAAAATGCAGCAGTTTAGAGTGAGAGGAGAAGAAAAACTGAGATCATGCCAGTCTTCCTGCCCTCCAGTTAGTTAATGACATTATTGAGAAATGGCTATTTAAAAAAATAAAATAAAATAAAATAAAATAAACGACCTGCTGATGCCACTCAGCACTGCTACAGAAAACAGCCCGGGATATGGAAAAATGACCACGTGTGGTGCTAAGAGCAGAAAATGTGATTTTCACATAATCAGGGATCCTGACAAGATTTTCTCAGGATATTGTTTTTTGCAGATCCCACATGCTGGCTGATAAAGTGTGGGATCTATTTATTCTCAGTTTACAGTTCAGTATAAAACCAACCATTTTTGGGCCATGTAATGTGTAACCTTAGCCATTGCACTTTTAGTCTTATTTTAATTGTGTAGATAATCATATTATGTGATTATATTATTATCACTTAGAGCAACTTATTTTTTTATGTAAGTATGTGTAAAATTTAGGTTGCCTAGTACAACCCCTTGTCTAGAGTATCGGTAGCCTGACTTTAACTCCTGAGAGCCCAGAGAACACATGATAAGAAATCAGGGTTACAAGTGTATTAAATTCATACTGGGTGGTACAGTGGTTTGGCTGGGGCCTTTCTGTTTGCATGTTTTTATGTTTGCATGTTCTCCCTGTGCCTGTGTGGGATATTCCAGCTTCCTTTTATAAATCATCAATCATATTAGGTTAATTGGTGATTGTAAATTGGTTGTATGTATGGATGTGAGACTGTGTGGCTGTTTCTCTGTGCTACTCCTGTGATGGATTTGCAACATGTCCAGGGTGTAACCCGCCTATTGCATAGAGATAGCTGGCAATTGAGGGAATTGTATAAGCAGTTGAGAAAATGGGTGCATGGATGAATGGATAAATTCATACCTTATTCTGGAAGAGTTTGATTAGTATCTGTTATTTTTTTCCTCATGCTTCAGGAGTTTTCATTAGGTGGGACCACAATGCTTGCATTCAAAATCAGCATTATGACCCATTATTGGAAAGAAGGAAGGTGTAAATTTTGGAATATTCACTGTATTTTGCACATAGGAAACAATATTGAACAAGATATGAAGAACTGTTAATTTAACATGGTCAGTTTTGCAGTAATATACTGATGAAGACATTCTTCACAGCCTGGAGTACCACAGCAAAGTAAGATAGTTAAGCCAAGGAGCTGTGCCAAAGCGTTGACTTGATGTGGAAAAACTGAGACACTTTGGCTGTTTTTTCAGACATCGCAGGGTGGTTGTCATTTAATTTGTAAATGGATGGCTCATTAACCCCTAACCCTTTTTTTTTTTTAAATGGAGTTTAGAGCCATAAAT
>VUQS01076279.1:37080-54030 GCA_015108495.1 Heterochromis multidens
AATTAAAAAAAAAAAAAATTAATAAAAAAAAAAAAAAAAAAAAAAAAAAAAAAAAAGGTTTTCTGACAAAGTATTACAGCAATATACATAGTCCTTAACAAATTTATTAGACCACCACCCAATGTAAGGTTTATTCCACAGCTGCCCTAAATTAACAATACTGGTATGTGTCTGTAATGGTTAATCCACCCGTATGCACAAGCTCTTTATTTTAGCATTAAAAATATCATTTTGATTAGATTTATTGTTGTTATCCATGAATTTTCAAATTTACTGTTTTACAAAAAACAGAAAAAAAAGCAAGCCACATTATTATTTTTTGAATAAGATGCCAAATTACAGTTATGTACTTGCATTCCTGAACACACAAATTACATTTATTGGCTGAATGTTGTGCTTGATTAATTTCTGACTTCTCAGAGAAGTCCAGTGTGCCGGCTCAGATTTGGATATAAAAAATCGTGAATTCAGTTTATTATTTGCCTGATAAATAACAATATAATTTTTAGCTTTAAACAAGTTTTTGATAGATTTCTAAAATACTTGTTTTCTTTTTTATGACAGGTGGTCTAATAAATTTGTTGAGCACTGTATTTGTAGAGACTGTTCAGTTGGAGGTGTCACTTATTCCCAGCAGCAGTGTGTTATGTCTTTACTGCTCCTGTTGCTGCGTGACAATGAGCTTCAGATGATTGAAACAGGGGACACTTGATGTCATTTCCAACAGGCAAGGTGGCAAAACGGGTGCACCCACTTTGACCATCTGCCACTGAGGATAAAAATAGTGCCACAGTTGTCAGGCTCTGTCTGTACATACAAGGGCTGCACAGCTAGATGGAAATGTGTTACCAAACAGAGGAGCTGAATGATGTATGGATCATTAAGTTATATAAGCGTCTCCTAGTGTGAAGCCAAATGTGTTTGATTTTTCCAGATAATTATTCATTCCCTACATAGATTAGACTTCTGGTGATCAAAATAATTTGCAGATTTCGCTCTTTTTGGCCACAGGCATGCAGGAGATCCCTGTTTTCTGTGGATTGATATTTAGGCTCCAGTCATATGTAACTAATTATAAAGGCTACGATATCACAGTTTTGTGGTATTCATGATTAGGAATCATAAATTATCAGTGTAATTGTACTTATACAACTCAGATCCCAAATCAGAGTGAGAGCATTTGAAAGGAACAGAGCATTGGGAGCAGTGCTAATCAATTGTTCTGATCAGTGTGCTCTGCTTTCACAGTTGTGACGTGTTTCATAATTTCAGTCATCAATGTGTTTGCTGCTGTTCCAGGTTCATATATGAAACGGAACATTTCAATGGAGTTGCTGAACTGTTAGAGATCCTGGGAAGGTGAGTGACAAAATGTTACGTGATGTAAAGTTACACATAATGTACACTAGAGCTGATCATCAGACTAGTTTATTGATGTATTGGTTTATGAATCTTTGCTTTTGCATTCGGGGATTTCTTTGTTGTATAAGATGGTAAACTCATGCTGAGGCATCCGTCCACAATTCACAGGAACCATTATTCTTCCTATAGTATTGGTCAGAGTTTAATCACACTTACAGTGATCACCTAATAGGTCTTTACCCAAATTGTGTTGAAGGTCAACGTCACATTTGTCATTTTACGACACTTAAAGGAACAAAAGGGTTCAAGATCTTCATGAAATGCCAAATGATGTTATAGCTTGAAATATTGCAGGTTGCATACTAACTGTTAGATGGTCATTAGAAAGGTGTGGTTGTGGCCTTCCTATCACCTTTAAGCTAACATTAGTAATACAGTCATATGCTGGTGTGCTTTTTATGGTTACTACTCATCATGTAGTCATAATACTCCTGAAATCAAACAATTTCAGTTGATGGTGAACAAAATTGAGTTGACCTGGTCATGACTTTTGAGCCTCCTTTGACTTCTCAGAGAATTTTAATTGTCACTGCTTTGTGCAGTACAGCTAACCAAGAAAACAAATCACTATATTTATGTACTTCACACATTACTATAACCCATGAAGGTTTTTTTTTTTTTTGTTTGTTTTTTTTTGTTACTCATCCTCTTAAAGAGAAAACAAACCAAAAAAAGCAGGGAAAAAAAGTGGTTTTGGAGAATTGTTACACCCCTGTTGACAGTCGGACCTTTTTTTGGCAGCACAAGGGAGACCTACACAATATTAGGCAGGTGGCTTTATAGCTGTGGCAGATCATTTTATGATTTAGTGAAAATGTCACAAGCAGAAATCATTAATGGCAGTGTTGATTTACTTTAACTACTTTCTGCCTGGATGATTTTTTTTAGTGTCTTAGTAAAAGATTCTTCCTAGTGTGGTATCAAATAATAATGAGTGTTTGTCAGCTTAGCACCCATATTTTGTAAAATTTTAATTCTTAGGATAAAAAAAACTTTTCTCTGCCTGTGAGGTGAATTTGAGTTTTACTGCAGACATTAACGGGGCTTGTTAATGTTGTCTGATGCCATACAAGACTTAAAGACTCTTCAGGTTTCTTCTCTTCATAGGTATCTACAGCCATGCTGTGCTCTGATCTCACAGTATTCAGTTCATGCTGCTGTTTTGTGTGTAATCTAACATTGTCCTGCTGTTTCTCTGTTTGCAGTATCATCAACGGGTTTGCATTGCCTCTGAAAGCAGAGCACAAGCAGTTCCTGATGAAGGTGCTCATCCCGTTACACACAGCTAAAGGATTGGCTCTTTTTCATGCACAGGTAGAGGAAACTCTTCACCATTAACACATGGCTGCATATCCCGGAAACATTATTGGGGGGGTTTAGTTGAACACTTTTCTTTAGTTGAACACACTTTGATTTGTGCCACTGTACAGAAACTGTTGGACTGTTCATAGCTGAATTCTGCAGCTGATTGTCTCAGCAGGATTAAGCATGGCAGTAGTGTAATCTCTGTACTGCAGCACCTTCTAGTGGCTTGGAAATTAAAATACTTTATTATTTTTTGCTGCTTTGGTCATCACAGTGGGGATTGATTAGAATAATTAGATGAGAAGTTTTCACACTAAGTACAGATATTTTGAGATGGTGTGATGCTTTCTTTGTCTGATGCAGTTTTTGGGTATGTTTGTGTTTATTTTTATCTGTGCTCCTCAGCTGGCCTACTGCGTGGTCCAGTTCTTGGAGAAGGATCCTACGCTCACAGAGCCGGTACTTTTCTTTTTTTTTTTTTTTATCATTTCTCCCACTCAAAGCACAAAGATTAGGCACTATATTTGACTACACTGCAGAGAAATTTGTCGTGGATGCTAAAAGCTGCCCACTCAAATGGGCATGAGAGAGAAGAACTCAAGAAATGTTCTGTTTTTTCTAAAGGTGATCCGCGGTCTGCTCAAGTTTTGGCCTAAAACCTGCAGCCAGAAAGAGGTAGTCTGCATGTCTACAAATAGACTACACATTTAAAAATCTGCATGTTGTCGGCCACATTTCAATATTCTGCACCTCCTGTCTAATTAGGTGATGTTCCTGGGCGAAATTGAAGAGATTCTGGATGTCATTGAACCAACGCAGTTCAAAAAGATCCAGGAGCCACTGTTCAAGCAGATCTCTAAATGTGTGACCAATCCACATTTTCAGGTATGCTGGAAAAAAAAAAACATCAGTACAAACTTCCATCTTAAAAATGAAGTGAACCAGCAATGCTCTAAAGCAGTTTTTCACACATGAACTCTGGAGAATGTTGTTAAAATCAGATCAGATTGCGGTCCAAAGGTGGTGGTGCCCATATGAAGTACAGCAGGAGATCGTGTGCATCAACCATGTTCTTATTACAAGAAATACTCTGTTTCAGGGTTGAGTTTAGGCACGGCACATCAAAAAAAGCACACATTTTTAGTATTTGTAATGCATCCTTTCAGATGATGGTGGTAGTTTCTGTTAGTAATTGTCTCTTTTGATGGTTTGTAGTTTATTAATCATTAGTTAGATGGCTGTTAACATTTCAGTTCAATTCACTTTTATTTATATAGCACCAGTTTACAACAACAGTTGTCTCAAGGCTCGTTATATTGTAAGGTAACGACCCTAAAATATTAGAGAGAAAACCCGAACAGTCAGATGATCCCCTATGAGCAGATCTTGGTGAGTGTGGAGAGGAAGAACTTCCGTTTAACATGAAAAGACCTCCAGCAGGAGCAGTCTCAGGGATGGCCAGCGATATCCCGTAACTGGCTGGTGAGTGAGGGGAAGGAAAGAAGGAAAAAAAGAGCAACATAGAGTCAAAGAACACAACACAAATTAAGTGAGAAAGAAAACAAAAGTTAATGACATGCATTACAAGCATGTAAAAAAGTTCAAACACCAGAAAGCAGTTAAGTCCCCTGTAAGCCTGAGCCTATAGTAACATAACTAAGGGATGTTTCAGGGTCACCTGATCCAGCCCTAGCTAATCTTTAATAAACAGGAAAGTTTTAAGATTAATTTTGTGACCCCAGCTGTGTTTGTTCAGTATTAGGAGGCTTAAACCGCTATGATGGCAAGAACAGGAGTTAAAAATTGATGAGAAGTGCTCCTTTGGGCTTGTTCTGTGGTTCTGTTGGATGACATGAACTGCTGATTGATAAAATGTACAGTAGTTCAGTCTTTCCTTGTCACGAGCCACACAAACTGTCCCCTTTGAAAACCCCGGCTCTGTTTGGTTTAGTTGAGTGAGCACTCAGGAAGCACGACTCTTCATGGCCATTTGCTAGCTGCAAAAACACCAGACAGTTACCTTTAATATTTTCACAAAGACCTTGCAGATCAACGGCCATCTAACGTCTGATAAAATTGCTTGAACATTTGCATTTGTGTTCTTTGAATCAACCTCTGTCAGGTAACATCTAGAAAAGTTCTTTTACCCTTCATGAAAGTAGAAAGCTGCATTAGCCTGAAGTATCTAATAAAACGGCAAGCTTTCTTGTGTAATGGAGATTGTTGTTGATGTCATGACTTCTACATAAAAAAAAATTACCCAGGTAAAGTTGGATTTATGCAATAGACACATGTCTGAATGGGACTTTTGTCCCCTGTCTTCTGTGTATGATTAACTAGCAACTTCTTTCTGTGTCTTTGCAGGTAGCAGAGCGAGCGCTGTACTTCTGGAATAACGAGTACATCCTCAGCCTCATTGAGGAGAACATAGACAAGGTTCTTCCCATCATGTTTGGCAACCTGTACAGAATCTCCAAAGAGCACTGGAATCCGTACGTACGCTAAAGAAAACCCATCATGTCATGAAGTGAATCAAAGTCAAAGGATCACTTTCAACCACATCTGTAAAAAATGTGCACAGAAAGCTGCTACTGTGTCTGTGTGAAGGCTGCTGCCATGTGCTTTTCTTAAGAATGTGTTGACATGCACACATGGTGGGAGAGACAAAAAGACGCCATCATGTCTCACACGTCTCAGACATTAGTAAATATTGCAAACCTCTTCGAGAATAGTGCATCTTCTGTTAACCTAATTACAGGGATTTTGATTATGAGTTGTTGACTTAGAAAGCTTAAAACAGTGAATATCGTTCCAACTTTCCTGAAGCCAGCAGCCTCCTGTCGCACACATTTGATGAGTTGCATGTAGCTCACATTTTTTACTTTTATTTTGAAGTGTTTTACAGCCTCTCTTTATACTGTTTTCACAGTAAAAGTGGTGAAGTTAAAGCTAAGATGGATAATTCATTCAGCTGATCTGCTTTCCTGTTTTAGTGATTAGCAAGGTTACACCGACGGATTTGATGAAATTGTGTGTAGTGTTCATGCACTGCGTTTCATAGATATTTTGGCACACACAAAACTTATCCAAGTTATTCATTAAAAAATGATTTGAGCGTCACACAAACTACAGGAGTTCCCTGGGAGAAACAGAAAAATGTAAAGGCACCAGGAGATGGAGAAATTTGGGTGAAAACTTGGAAATGACCCTTTTAAATCCACCAGTAAATGGATTAACCTTAACCTCTGTTAAGCCACACATGCACGTTTCACAGCTGATGTGAGCGCGTCTCTGCTGTGTTGCAGGACGATCGTAGCTCTGGTCTACAACGTGCTGAAGACGCTGATGGAGATGAACTGCACGCTTTTCGATGAGTTGACGTCCTCCTATAAAGCAGACCGGCAACGGTGAGTGAATCTAACAGAAGTGTATTTGTCATCTGGTCCAATAACTGTCCTGGAGACACTAAACCTATTATTTAGAGATAAAAACGATGTCTCTCAAACGTTAAAGTAATTCATTACAGCATCTCTCAGAGGGGAAGTGAATCAGAGAAAGAGGCAATATATTTAGCATAGTTAGTAAGATAAATAAGATTTAATTTATCCCGAAAGTTCCTGTCTCACAGCAGCCAAAACATTAAACACAAAGCATTAAAAAAACAGAAAAACCAAACAAAAACGCTTAAATGAAGTAAAATGCCTAAATAAAATAAATACACTATGACAAAAAGTGTCATAGAATGGTCTAGACCCCCACCAAATGTAAGGTTTGTCACAGCTTTTTTTATGTTTCTGCAATGGTTAATCCACCAGTATGCACAAGCTCTTTAATCAAAATGATATTTTTAATGCTAAAATATAATTATTGTTGTTATCCATGAATTTTAAAGTTTACTTTTTTACAGAAAAGCTGAAAAAAATAGTAAAGCACATTATTATTTTTTGATTAAGATGCCAAATTACAGTTATTTACTTGAATTCCTGAACAGAAAATCTAGTTTTAGTGGTTGAATGTTACACTTGATTAATTTCTGACTTCTCAGAGAAGTCCAATGCGCTGGCTCAAATTTGGATATAAAAACTTGAATTCAGTTTATTTACCTTATAACAATATAGTTTTTTAGTTTTAAACAAGTTTTTGAGAATTTTCTAAAATATTTATTTTCTTTTTTCTTTTAATCAGTTGGTCTAATAAATTTCTAAAGCACTGTAAATGAGCACAATTTAAAAGAAACATAGAAAAAAGTGAAATAAAATGAAGCTCGATTAATAAAAATTCAAATAAATTAATTTAAGGTCATATAAAGAGTTGAATGTGATTAAAATAAGGAGCTCAGTGAGTAAAAATGTAAACAAAATAAACATAGGTGTTGAGGTATGACGTAAGAAAGGGAACAAATCACTGCCAGGTCTTTTTCACACACATTAAACTTCGAAAGTTTTTTAGAGTGTTTGTGTTTGATCAGATATTTCAGTTTTTAGCCAAGATATTTAAAATTTGTTTATTTATTATTATTACAGTTAAAGCCAAATTCTGTGCTCTTCCCACCAGAAGATTATTCATTAATTCCACCACATTCACCTGTAGCTTAGTCACTGTCAAGCATTCATGTGCATACAAATTACTTTGTGTAGGATGAAATGACACAACTGATGGCACCAGCGATGTTTCCACATTACTGATTCTCTGCTCGAGGCTTCAAGCATCACAGCCAACACAGCAAAGGGCGTTTTAATGAATGAGAGCAGAAGACGAGTGTCAGCCGGTCGAAATAAAATTCACGCCTCCTCACGCACACTCATTTAATGTTTAGCAACCAGAAGCGCTGAGTGGAGGAAAAGGAAGAAAACAACTATTATCTCCAGCATGACTGACAATGTTTCTGCTCATAATAGCCTAATAATTTTAAATATACAATAAGAATTTAAGGATTTAGAGCATATGAAATGTTTTCTAGGCGGAAATGGTGTCTACTAGTGCATCTCAACAAAAATAAAAACATCGTGAAGAAGTTCTTTTCTTGTAATTTAATTCAGTAAGGTAAACTTTGTCATGCCATCTTTACCATGCAGTACTGCATCAACGTGGTGCGGTATGGAGATGATCAGCTTGTGGCACAGTTGAGCTGTTTTTGAAGCCCAGGTTGCTTTGGTAGCAGCCTTCGACTCGTCTGTATTTTTAGGTGTTTCTCATCTTCCTCTTGACAATACCTCAGGTTCTCTGTGGGGTTCAGGTCATGTGAGTCGGCTGGCCAATCAAGCATTTACAACAAACCATTCGGCATTAGTTTTGCACTGTGGGCAGGTGCTAAGTCCTGCTGGAAAAGGTAATCAGCCTCTCCATAAAGTATTTCAGCAGATGGAAGCATAAAGTGTTCTAAAATCTTCTGGAAGACAACTGCGTTGACTTTGGATGTGATAAAACACAATGGACCAGGCAATACCACCTTGACATGGCACCCCAAATCATCACAGACTTCAGAAACTTCACGCTGGACTTCAAATACCTTTAGCATCTTCCTCCAGACTCTAAGACTTTGATTTTCAAATGAAATGCAAAGGTACTTTCACCTGCGAAGGACTTTGACCTGGGCTAAGGAGAAAAAGAACTGGACTGCTGCTCAGTGGTCCAGACACTTCTGACACTCTCTGGTTCAGGAGTGGTTTGATATTAGGAACTGGACTGTTGTAGCTCCTTTCCTGAAATCATCTGTGCATGTTGGCTCTTGATGCTATGACACCAGTCTCAGTCCATTCGTTCTGAAGCTCTCAAAAGTTCTTCATTCGACTTTCTTGACAATCTTCTTAAGGCTGCTGATGGTTATTCAATTTCTCCTAGCACGCTTTTCCTTTCCAATCAACTTTCCATTAATAAGCTTTGTTGCAGCACACTTGGAGGGTGTTTATGATCGGGATCTGAATAGCTGTTCCTCTGACTGTGGTTACGTGTACTGAACTAGACCGTGAGTTACAGTACATGGTATTTATACTGTTTGAATAGTAATTTACTCAAGCTCCAAATGAAGTATTCTTATAATCTAAGATAAAAGATTTCTGATTTTCGTGAACTATAAGCCATAATCATCAAAATGAAAACAAACAAAAGGTGTGAAATATTTTTGCTTGACATGTAATGAAAATAGAAAACATGAAAAATTACCTTTTGGAACTGATTTTACAACACTGTAATATTTTGAGATGCACTAGTGTGTCTTTACATTTCTTCTCTGGACAGTATTGTCATTTGTACTTTTTAAATTTATTTTTAAATTAGTGGTGTTTTGGGCCTTGCAGAATGGGTCTCTTTTTGGAAATTAATTTCTGCATGTGTGGTTCTGGGATAATTTTTGAGTGGATTAATTTTTGATTGGTGAATTTATGAAAATGACAAATGTAAAGAAGCTTTAGCTACTTTCAACTTTAATTGGTGCAAAATTTTAAGTATTAGACATGACTGCGTGTGCTGTTTATGTTTGCTGTCATGTTTCTGGTGTATTTTATTTTATTTTATTTTTAAATAATACTGTGATTATTTTCCCAGGGAAAAGAAGAAGGAGCAGGAGAGAGAAGAGCTGTGGAAAAAGCTGGATGAGCTGAAGCTCAGCGACACGCCGCTGGTCCAGAACAACAGCCACGGCCTCCCAAGTGTCCAAAACAACAACAACAATAATAATAGTAACAGTAACAACGAGGACCAGGACAGGAGCGCTGCTGCTGTAACCGCAGACAACAAAGATCCTGATGTCACTGTGGCCGCCAGCGAGAACATCCCATGTGCCAAATGACACCGGATGTCACGTGTTTTACTCTGTAACGGTTTGACGCTGCGTTCAGGACTGTCGGGGTAGGATTAACCGAGACGTAAAAACACAAATCACACCTCAGCAGTATATGAAATCTACTTAGAGTGACTTAGAACGGCAGCATTTCTTTGGCAGGAAAAAAAAAAAAAAAAATCTATATTTCAACTTAAGACTATTTTTGGATGTTACAGTGTGGCTGCAGTATACTGTTTATTTGTCTGATCAAAGATTTATCCTTTCACATTTAGTTTCTTAACTGAAAATGTTTCTTTTCGTTATATTCGTTGTATGATACGCGGGGAGGGGAGGAGATAATGATGACTTGAATTCAATGTTTCTGATTGTGCTGCACTTAGAAGAGCTGAACAGCTATTTAAAGATGTCTATTTTTAACGTGCTTTTTTCCTCATCGCTGCCAACACTTAAGAGAACGGCAAAATGTTTTTGGGAGTGTTTGGGACCAGACCCAAAAAGTAGACATTTAGTGTCCGTTAAGATACAGGAAAGGACTTCTGTGAGAAGCAGATGAAGCTAAAGAAGACAGCCACTTCCTTTTAAAGATGGCCAAAATGGATAAAGATATTAATCCCAGATATATAGTGAGTGCTTTGTAAATGACTCTACCTGAGACTATGGATTTAATTAACAATGAGAGTTAAATGTCATATTTGTGAGACTATTTTTGTGTTTTAGGTGTTGGTAAAAATGTATTCATCTGGGTGATAGTGATTAAAAACACAGAGCTGTGTTTATAAAATTATTTACACTAAAGTATTGAGAAAGAGGGCTTTTCAACGAAGGAAATTTTTCTTAAGAACTGGAGTTTTAAAGGAGGAGTTCAGCATTTAAGGGGGAGTTGCAGTGAAAGAGGTTTAATATATGTGGTGAATGTGAAGCAGCTAGCCTGGCTCTATCCTGAGAGATAAAATCCACCCAAACAGCACCTCCAAAGCTTAAAAATTAAAATGAGATATAGTTTGAGACACCCACAGTGTTAGAGGAGTTGGAGATGCTGGTGGGTGAACTTTATTAGCTTCAGGCTACTTATTCCAGCCAATCTTCACCTCTAACTCAGATATTTCCCAAACTGCTAAACTATTCCTTTAAAACAAGAAAAAAAAAGTAGATTTAAACACATGAGATCTACAGTGCTATATTTTTCCAGTGTATTGATAAGCCGAATATTTTTGGATGTTTCTTTTCTTTTTTCTTTTTTTCTTTTTTGTAGCTGGATCATGATGGGATGCAGGATGCGCTTGACTGTATATTTGTCGTATTGGTGTATGTGTATATGTTAGCTTGGAGGCTACTTAAAGGGAAATGCCACTCGGTTTCTGATTTAATGTACAGCGTAACATTTCTGTGGTCTGAGAAAAGTGCAGTCAGAGCAAAGATTCTACATGTCTTAGGCATTTGATGCACAGAAGTTTTTATTTCCTAACCAGATGAGACCCTTTATGACATAGTGAAACAAAGAAAACCCAGTCTTTGCCATCAATGCCTCTTCACTGTCTCTTTTCTACAGACTTCATAAAGTCATGTTTGCTTTTATTCTCCAGTTTCTGATGTTGGGAGCTGATGAACGTCTTCATTAACCTAGTCTAACTGCCATTGGATCATAGGAACAACTCGTGAGAGGGTTTCTTTTTCAACTGACTGGTTTTCCCTCTGAGGCTCGTAGTTTTCAAGCTTTATATTTTAGGTCCAGTCTTTCTGATGCCTTTCTGTCAGTACAGCATTCCAACCTCTGTGACATTTAAAGAAACTACATGGGGAGCCTGTTTTGTAATCACAGATCTTATTTAGGTTTCACCATCAAATAAAGTCTACTTTATCTTTCTACTCAATGCCTCCAGTCTCCTTTTTTTTTTTTTTCCCCCCCCTTGAATATTGTGGTGACTTGCAGTTCTTCATAGAGGTCAGCAGATGGTGCCTCTGTCAATCATAAGCAAACAGCTCCTGAGCCACAGTAATGATGATTATGCTTCATATTGTGCAGCTTGTGAACCAGAGCCAGCCCTGGTGTGGTGCTGCGATGCCAGCATTACTGCACAGGAATGAAACGATATGGAGATTTAGCAAAATTAATAAAATAAAATTAAGTATTCTCAGATCTAGATAAATTGTCTGAATCATGAAGACATTAAACACTTGGTTTTTAGTTTCAAGGTGTCATGAAATCTGACCTGATGTTTATTTTAAACCTGCTGCAGTCTATTTTAAAGGAATCTGAACAGGTTATGAGTTTAATTACAGCTTTCATAACACCTCAGCTGAGTCCCCTGTGGTAAAACAGCCAGCTCTGGGTAGTAAAACAAAAAAAGTGTAATTTCTTGAAGGCAGAACTCAACCCTGCAAAGCAGCGTTTTTTGTTTTGTTTTTTTTATTTAAGGACAGACCTTCATCAGTGCCCGCTTTTGTCTTCAGAGCTGCCTTAATTCTTCATGTCCAAGACTCAACAAGTTACTTCAACCATTTCTCAGAGATTTTGGTCCATATTGACATGATGGCTTTGGTTTCTATCTGGTGACACTGGAGGCAGTTTGAGTGCAGTGAACTGTCATGTTCAAGAAACCAGTTTGAGATGATTTGAGCTTTAAGCAGCCATCAGAAGATGGGTACACTGTGGTCATAAAGGGATGGACATGATCAACAATAATCAGGTAAATGAAGCTCAGTTGGTACTAAGGGGCCCAAAGTGTTCCAAGAAAATATCCCCCACACCATTACACCACCACCCTGAACCGTTGATACAAGGTAGGATGGATTCATACCTTCATGTTTACGCCAAATTCTGACCCTGAATGTCACAGCAGAAATTGACTTATCAGATCAGACAGTTTCTACCTAATCTTCTGTTGTCCAGTTTTGGTGAGCCCGTGTGGGCTGTAGTTCAGTTTCCTGTTCTTAGCAGACAGGAGTGGCAGCTGGTGTGGCCTTCTGCTGATGTAGCCCATCTCCTTTAAGGTTCAACATGTTGTGCATTCAGAGGTGCTTTTCTGTATGTCTTGGTTGTAATGAGTAGGCAGGGTGAGTTATTGCTGTTTTCCTGTCACTTCAAAGCAGTCTGGCTATTGTCCTCTGACATCAACAAGGCATTTTCACCCAGGGAACTGCTGCTCACTGGATATTTTCTCTTTTTTGGACTGATCTCTGTAAACCCTAGAGATGGTTCTGTGTAAAAATTCCAGATCAGCAGTTTCTGAAACACTCAGACCAGCCCATCTGACAACATCAACCATGCCACGTTCAAAGACACTTAAATTACCTTTCTTTCCCATTCTGACGCTCAGTTTGAACTTCAGCGGGTCACCTCGGTCATGTCTACATGCCTAAATGCGTTGAGTTGCTGCCATGTGATTGGCTGATTATAAATTTGCATTAAGAAGCAGTTGAATAAGTGTACCTAATGAAGTGACCTTTGAGTACGCATTCATGCTGTGATTATCAGTTTTCACATTTTATCTTAGCTTTTTAGTTACTGCACAGCAACATCTGATGATATGCCAACTTTTCCCTGCTGCCTCCAAGTCCCCCTCATAGACTGAATATAAAAGATGAACATTAAACCATGACCTCACTCTTGCAACCAGGCGTCCTACTTATTGGTTTCTGAACTCTGCATTTTGACTCCTCGTGATAAGAATTTTGTTGGTCTTTCGAAGCTAGAAATTACCATGTTTGGATGATGTCTGATGTCTGCTTAATTAGTGCTAAGTACCAGACTAATAACACTAGAAATTCACTCACCAAAACTGAAGCATAAATGTCTCGGATGGTCTGTATTAGTCAGAAGATCTCATTAAAAATACTCCAAAAAGCACCAACAGCACAAAGTTGCGAGGCCACATCTGCCTGTGTCAGCACACGTGTAAATCAAAGTAACCATGCTGCCATTAGTTGAAAAACATCTGAGCCTCCTCTATGGTTGTTATGGAGGGAGAAATCAGCTACAGAGACTGAAAACCTTTTTTTTTGTAGCACACTGTGAAAAGTTAATTTAATCTCTTAAGTTTTGCATTTTAACATGGGAGTCTATGGGGACTGACTCGCTTCTGGAGCCAGCCTCAAGAGGCCACTAGAGGAACTGCAGTTTTTGGCAATCTGATGCATTTTTTTGCTGGAAGTTGAAGTCAAGAAAAATAACAAAAATGTTGAGGAACCATAATAGAGGATTAAAAATCAAATAAGCTATAAGTCCATCGAACACATGAAGAAATAGCTGGTTAGACAGATTAGAAATGGAAAAACTCATGCTTGTCTTGCTTTTATGCAGTTATTGTTTCTTCTCAGGCTGTCAGTGATATTTTTGTCACCTTTGCGAGTTAAGTCAAAGTCCTTATAACATCCTTATCTATAACCCTTCTGGATCACACCCCACCCTCTGTTTATTTAACGGACATCATGCACTTGAGTTACCATGGTGACAGCACCCCTGTGCATAAAAGAAAGTCAGCCTCATCTCCCTTTGACAGACAGGACCGGATTTCAGCTGCAGCAGCAGCAGCAGCAGCAACACCAGCAGCAGCGACCAATGCCTCTGAACTCCTCTGATGAAAACCGGACCACCTCTGCCTTCACCTCCAAACTGACCCCAGCAGCTGACACATGCGTGGGACTGGCCATCCTCTCCATCGGTACGCTCATTTATCTGCTCTCTCCATTTCTACCTTACCTGAAAACAAAAATACTGTTGCCTGAAAACATTAAGACTTTGACTTTAAAGAGGCAGGGGCCACTTTAATAAGATTCATATGCAATTTAACCTTTTTTTCCTTTAAGTTGCAAAAACTGCTTTAATTTGCATTGTATTTAAAACATTTAAACTTCATCGACCAATTTAAATCATTTAATTTAATTTTTATTTTTTTGGTAAATTTTCACTAAACACCTCACCTCCAATATTTTACTTTTATTTTTGTGCAGGGCTCAATCAATCATTGAACTAGTTACACTTGAGTAGGAGCGCTGAAGGTGTGCGTGCCAATAGCAGTAACTATAAGTAATGGTATAACTTGTATAGCATTGTCACTCATATAAATGCATGCACTGTTTGCCTGTAAGACATCAATAATCCAGTTATTCTGCATGGTGTCTCTCACTTTGAACCATAGGACCTAAAAATGAGCTCCTAAAAAGCAGACTAATTTTTGAGACTGGTTGAAGGTAAATAGTGTTTATTTATTGTAACAAAGAATGGCAAGTAAATTAAGAGAGACAGGTGGAGTGTGTGTCTCTGCAAACCTGAGTGTATTTGCTGGGTGCAGGGACTGAAGGTCAAGATGAGGAGCTGAGAGCAGCTCCGGAGTTGGAGCAGGTAGAGAACTGCAGAAGGACATCAGAGACTGATGGGCAATAAATGCAAAGTGCCTACAAGATGGAGTTACTGGCCTCTGAGAACAAGGGTTTTCTTAGTTTTTCCACAGAAGTATACCACATCAGGTGATTCTCAAATTAATAAGCTGCACTGATGACGTTAACTGCTGGATGTCTTAAAACTTTTTAGAACTGAATAGAGAAAAGAGAGAAAAATGTGTTGTTGGTCCAAAAAGTTAGAGACAGAAAATTTGTCCATATTTATCATCCCTGTCTCTGAAACTCAATGGGCAAGTCAGGAATCTTGGCATCATTGTGGACAGTGGTCTCTGTTTTGATAATCATATTAATAAGGTCACCAGAACTGCTTTCGACCACCCAGAGAAATCGGTCCATGCATTCATGTCGAGCAGGTTAGACTACTGTAACGCTGTATTTGCTGGACTCTCCAAATCATCAGTAGGACGACTTCAATTCATTCAGAATGCAGCAGCCAGAGTCTTTACACATACAAAGCCACTTCTATTAGTTCATAAAGCTTTTAATGGTTTGGCCCCGCAGTACACAGTAAACCAATTAAACCTCTCAGGTCATCAGGTGCAGATCATTTAACTGTTCCCAGAATTAGATCTGAGTGTGCTGAGGGTGCTTTCAGTTACTGTGGTCCTGTTCTTTGGAACAAGCTGCCTGCTGACCTGAGGTCAGTTACAGCTGTGTCTACAGTCAAAAACAGACTCAAAACCTCTTTGTTCTCACAAGCTTACACTTAATAACTCTGTGTGTGTGTTAACTTTTATATTTATGTAAAGTTTTATTTTGTTGTTTTTTTTTAATTGTCTTAAGATGTTGTTGCCATCATGTCTACATGTTTTTATCTTTTATATTAAGCACATTGAGTTTACGCGTAATGAAATGTGCTTTTAAATAAAATTGACGTTGGAATATGGGATGTACTTACTTTAAAATAATAATGCACTTTTGAAGTTATAAAATATTAAAATGGTTGTTACTTTGTCTCCCAAATTTCTAAATGTTTGCAAACATTTTGACCATATCAACTTTAAAAGTGGTGCTGTGTCCAAGAGGCCAAATACTAAGTTAATGCAACTGTTTACTTCTGATCTTCTCCCCTGCGTAGCTCTGCTCTCTGTCCTGGGTAATGGGCTGGTGCTGGTGATCTGTTACCTCAGGAGAAAGAAGATGGTGGGCTCGGAGCTTCTGTGTGTCAACCTGGCTGTGGTCGACTTCCTCTGCTGCATCTGCTTCTACCCGCTCGCCATCCTGTCCTCCTTCCGCCACACATGGCTGGGAGAAAACGTCACATGCGTTTACTACGGCCTCGGCTGCTACATCTTCGGCCTGTGCGGCATGTTCACCATCACTGCCATCAGCATCATCCGTTACCTAAAGACCTGCTACAGCTTGGCTTACAGTGAGCATGGTTGTTGTTAACTGATTAGGGAGAGTTCAACGACTTTGAGGGTGAAAGGGCACAAAAAATAATTTACCCCTTCAAAGCTTTTTTATTCTTTCTTCTTCTATGTGTACATAAAGCAGAGTAATAGATTGTAAGTACAGTTAGGTCCATCAATATTTGGACAGAGACAACTTTTTTCTAATTTTGGTTCTGCACATTACCACAATGAATTTTAAATGAAACAACTCAGATGCAGTTGAAGTGCAGACTTTCAGCTTTAATTCAGTGGGTCGAACAAAAAGATTGCATAAAAATGTGAGGAACTAAAGCATTTTTTAACACAATCCCTTCATTTCAGGGGCTCAAAAGTAATTGGACAAATTAAATAACTGGAAATAAAATGTTCATTTCTAATACTTGGTTGACAACCCTTTTCTGGCAATGACAGCCTGAAGTTTTGAACTCATGGACATCACCAGATGCTGGGTTTCCTCCTTTTTAATGCTCTGCCAGGCCTTTACTGCAGCGGCTTTCGGTTGCTGTTTGTTTGTGGGCCTTTCTGTCCGAAGTTTAGGCTTCAACAAGTAAAATGCATGCTCAATTGGAATAAGATCAGGTGACTGACTTGGCCATTCAAGAATATTCCACTTCTTTGCTTTAATAAACTCCTGGGTTGCTTTGGCTG
>VUQS01076280.1:0-11621 GCA_015108495.1 Heterochromis multidens
GCATTTCAAGGTCCTGGAGTGGCCTAGCTAGTCTCCAGATCTCAACCCCATAGAAAATCTTTGGAGGGAGTTGAAAGTCCATGTTGCCCAGCGACAGCCCCAAAACATCACTGCTCTAGAGGAGATCTGCATGGAGGAATGGGCCAAAATACCAGCAACAGTGTGTGAAAACCTTGTGAAGACTTACAGAAAACGTTTGACCTCTGTCATTGCCAACAAAGGGTATATAACAAAGTATTGAGATGAACTTTTGTTATTGACCAAATACTTATTTTCCACCATAATTTGGAAATAAATTCTTTAAAAATCAGACAATGTGATTTTCTAGATTTTTTTTCTCATTTTGTCTCTCATAGTTGAGGTATACCTATGATGAAAATTACAGGCCTCTCTCATCTTTTTAAGTGGGAGAACTTGCACAATTGGTGGCTGACTAAATACTTTTTTTGCCCCACTGTATTAGTGGTTATATGTTTTGTGCTTTTAGAGTTGATCTTAACCTCTGTTGCCGTAAGCTGTGTTCATTCAAAAGCAAATTTAACTACTAATATATGAAATGATGTCTAAATTACTGTATGTCCAGTTATTTGTTATCCTCTTCTTTGAATCCATCCCCATTGGTCTCTAGAGTTTACAGTAAGGAAGAAGGGAAGAAAATAGTCCATGAAATGTAAACATGCATTTCTTTTGTCTTTTTGGCTTCTGCCACTTATATATAATTTCACACACAAGTATTTGATCTCATGTATTTCTTTTTTTGTCTCTTTCTGTTTGTTTCAGCTCTGGATACCAAAGGGAAGGTTCTCAGAGTGCTGGTATCAGTGGGGAAGCTGATCCTGCTTTTGGGTTTCCTCTACATGTTTGTCTGTTCTCTCGATATCCTGAGCTCAGCTTTCCAGCTTGTGGGAGGTACTCACACTTAGACTTATCAGAACCTATGAGTTAATGTAATTTTGAGCAATAAACTTACATGCTATAGGCCTTTTACCACAGCAGACATCTTGTTTTCAAGACACTACACAGTCACAGTGTGATTGCAAGTCAGCTTGAACAGTACTCAGTTTTACTACTGTTTATAATGTACTCGGTCACTATCCTGAGCATAATATCTGTATGTTAAAAAAAAAAAAAGATACGAATGTGATAATTTTCTAATGTTCACCCTGTCCAGGTAAAACAGCAGGTGACATCTTTCAGGACAACAAAATTTTGTCTAACCCTCTGGCTGGTCTGGTCATTGGTGTTCTGGTCACTCTGCTGGTCCAGAGCTCGTCTACTTCCTCCTCCATAGTTGTCAGTATGGTCTCCTCTGGCTGTGAGTATGAGCTTCTACCCTCTGCCAGCACACACAGAGATACGTCCATGCACAGAAAACTCATCATGATGGAGTACAGTGCTGAGGTCTGTGTGCTTCCACAGTGCTAACAGTTCAGGTGGCTGTTCCTATCATCATGGGCACCAACATCGGCACCTCTGTCACCAACACACTAGTTGCCATGACACAGGCTGGCGAACGCAACACCTTTCGCAGGTAATGAGTTTGTGTTTCATTGAAGCTTTCTTTCCTTCTGCTAAACAAAAGTAACCCAGGGAAAAAATATTAATGAATTCTGTGCTACATTATAGTAATGTACAGAAAAACAGTAAACTTTTCAAATCTTGTTGACATTCTGCAACAGTTTCTACAGGAGCACCATGATGAATTACACTTGTGGTCAGAAGTTTACATCCACTCATCATGGGCATGAATGTCCTGGTAATTTGGGGTTTTTAATGATTTCTTTGAACTGTTCTTTTTCCAAGGTGGAATGATTGTACAGCATAATCTTTAATGACTTAAAAAACAAATCAAACAAGAATTGGGTGCATAAGTTTGAATTTATTTTGGATTTTCTCTAATCCACACAGGGTCAAAAGTATACATGCTGCCCACCTAATATTTTGTTAAATGTTCCTAAGCAAGTTGCAACTCAACAAGATGCTTTTGGTCCCATCAACAAGCTTGTAGCATAATTCTGGCAGGATATTTGACCACTCTTCTTGGCAGAATTGGTAGAGTTTATTTAAATTGGTTGGTTTCTTGGTACGGACCTGGCTTTTTAAGCGCAGTCCACAAATTTTCAGTAGGGTTGAGGTCAGGGCTTTGGGAAGGCCATTCCAGAAGTTTAGTGTTAGCCTACTTTATCCATTCCGAAACCAGCTTTGATGTGTGTTTGGGATCATTGTCCTGTTGGAATGTGTCCAAGTTTCAATCGTCTAGCTGTTGATTTGAGGTGAAGTTGAAGAATTTGGAGGTAGTCCTGCTTCTTCTTCTTGGTACATTGCACTTTGGGGCTGTTTCTGGCAGCAAAACAGCCCCAGAGCATGCTACCACCACCATTTCAAACCTAAGAGCCGGTACAGTGCTCTTAGGTTTGAAAGCCTCACCTTTACTCCTCCAAACATATCTCTTGTCATCATCTTTGTTTCCTCTGACCATAAAACCTTTCTCCAGAAGACATTTGGTTTGTCTAATGTGGGCAGCTGCAAATTTCTTGAAGCTTGACTGTGTTGATTTTGGAGCAGGAGGTTCTTTCTTGATCAGTACCCTCTCAGTCTATGGCGATGTAAAACTCGCTTTACTGTGGACAGCGATGCTGGTGTTCCAGCAGTTTCCAGTTTATTGCTGGCTTGAGCCTTGGTGGTTCCTGGATTGTTCCTGAACATCCTAACCAATTTCTTCTCATCTGAGGGTGAGTTTGGGTCTTCTTCCAGACTTTGGCAAAGTGGTGACACATCTAAATAACTTGTACTTAAGTACAATTGGTTGAACTGATGATCTAGGAATCTGCAGTTGTTCAGAAATTGCTTCAAGAGATCTTCACAACTTGTGTAACTCTTCAGTTCTACTTCTTAGATCTTCACTGAGTTCCTTGGACTTTCCCATTGTTCTGAGTATTGGTCAATCCAAGGAGTGCTGTCAAACAAATCCTTTTTATGCTGGTAAAGAAAAACTACCAGTTGTAGTCAATCATGATCACTAATGAGAAGTTAATAGGCCTTGGCCTTGTCAAATTAAAAGACACTGTAGAACCTTCAGCACCACTTATTAAAATATTTCAGTGAATGTATGTATATATTTGAGCCTGTATGTACACTTTTGACCCTGTGTGGATTGTAGAAAATCCAAAATAAATTCAAACTTGTGCACCCAATTCTTGTTTTTTATAGTCATTAAAGATGTATGCTGTACAATCATTCCACCCTGGAAAAAGAACAGTTTCAAGCCCAAAATTACCATGATATTTGTGCCCATGATGAGTGTATGTATACTTCTGTATATCTGCCCTAGAAAGATAAACACAGATAAATTAGAACTGTAATGAACTTACAGTGAAGTTCTGTATTTCAGTCAGCATTACTTTATTTTATTTTTATGGATGCTACTTTACGCAATCACTTTTAGATAACTTATGCTCCAAATTTTATTACATTTTATGATGTTTTTTTGTTTTCTTTGCCTCTTTTACTTAGCTGCAAATCTATTATTAATCGGTTTGTTTTAATACATTTGTTCTGTCTTATTATCAGTTTATTGCTCAACTCTGAAGCACTTTGAACTGCAATAACCTGCAACTTTTAAACAATAAAACAGCCCTCTTTTTTTTTTTACTTGAGATTTTATGATCCCCAGGAAATAAAATTAATATACAATCAACCATGCAATATTTAATAAAGAATAAATAAACAAGCAAATAAATAAACAAATTCCTGAGTGCAATGATTTCATATTTTTATGATTCTCAGGTTCAGAGAAAAAATAATTATCACTACATAAATGGTACACATTTCCTAGAATTCTTTGCCCGGAAAGCAGTGATATCAAGTTTTCATTAAAAAGACCAAAGGTCATTTTTATCTTGCTTTTATCTTTCACAATGCTCTTAGAGCTTTCGCAGGGGCCACTGTGCACGACTTCTTTAACTGGCTCTCAGTGTTGGTGCTGCTGCCTCTGGAGGTAGCCAGTGGTTATTTGTATGTGGTCACCAAGCTCATCATTGATTCATTCGAAATCCAGAGTGGAGAGGCCCCAGATCTGTTAAATGTGATCACTGACGTCCTCACTGAATCAATCATACAGGTAAGATGTCATTATTATCTTAATTTTTCAAGCTTGAAAAAAAAAAATCACAAATAAACAAGCAAACAAACAAGCCATGCAGCTGCCTTATTCAGTTTTTGGTCATCAATCTGGTGAACAACTTAGCTTGACAGGCCTGTCTAGAGGGTGGTACAGTAATAATGTTCTATGGCCATGCATAGTATCTAAATATAATAGTTGAATTTTACCTGTGTCTAAAAAGACATCAAACACACAAAGTATTAAGCAGTGTGAGACATTTCCTGAAAGATGAATGCCAACATGAATGTTTGCAAGTCTTGCTTGTTTTAACACTCTTAACTTTATCAGAGAGATAAGATGTTCATATATAAGGCTGTTATCTTCTCATGGTTTATATTTTACACAGTTTTTTTTCCTTTCCTTCTGACTCAGCTGGATGCGTCTGTCATTAGTGCAATTGCCACCGATGATCCAGAAGCTAGAAATAAGAGTCTCATAAAGAAATGGTGCCAAACATTCACCAACACAGTAAGACCAAAGCATGTCAAATATATGCAAATATATTCCAAAGTACTAAGAATAAAATGCTGAATATCCATTTTCCACTGTGTTTCAGACCTTAATGAATGTCACAGTTCCTGGCCCAGAGAACTGTACCTCTCCGTCTCTGTGCTGGGTAGATGGCAACTATACTTTCACACTGAAGAACATTTCTGAAACATACAATATAAAGAAATGTAAGGCCACTATTTAAAAAATTACGTACATTAAAGAATTATATTACCATCACAATATAATACATGGTCTCCTTGTAGTGACCTTTAAATTGAACTGGATAGTTTTTATTGTCCTTGAGGGACAGTAGTCCACCCAAGTTAAGCATATCATAAGATAAATATTGGACACACATATATATGTAACATACATTAGATGTTGTCATAATAAAAACCACACTGAGCTCTAAAACTGCTAGGAGTCTATCAGTAAATTGCATGCAAAGGTTATTACGCCTACTGAGGTTTTACAGACCAACAAGCTGAGGGAGCAAATATCTTAGACAGGAAAAAATGCATCCTCTTTAATTGGAGCAGCTGATACTACTGAATACCTGCTTTTTAATATAGTACACAGTGATTAGTATGATACACTATATGAATAAAAGTACTGGGCCGCCTACATGTTACACCTACAGGAACTCATCAGCCATGGAAGCCCATGCCATGAAGCTCTAGTTTTCGTGCTGATGTCAATGCCAGAGGAGGTTTGGAGCTCTGCAATTATTGAGTCAGCAGAGTCTTGGTGACTTTTACACACTATATGCACCTCAGCCCCTGTAATTCTGCGTGGTCTGCCGCTTCATGGCTGAGTTGCTGTGGTTCCTAAATGCTTCCGCTTTGCAATAACAACCACTTGATCATGTAATATCTAGAAGGGATTAAATTTTACAAACTGACTTGTTGTATTGTACTACAGTATCACATGCAAATTCAGTGAGCTCTTTAAAAAGACCCATTCTTTCACAAATGTTTGTATAGGAAGACTTGATTTTAAACACCTGTCCCAATGTGACTGTGAATGAAACACCTGAATTCAAAGATTAAGACGTGTGACCAAATAGTTTTGTCCATGTAGTGTAATTCTCTCTTGTAATTATGTGTGTGTTTCTGTGTTGTCAGGTACACACCTCTTTGTGGATGTGAATCTGCCCGACATGGCGGTGGGTCTGATTCTGCTGGCTCTCTCTCTGCTCGTGCTCTGCTCCTGTCTGGTCCTCATAGTCAAGCTGCTGAACTCTATGCTGAAGGGACAGGTGGCTGCCGTCATCAAGAAAATCCTCAACACCAGTGAGCAGCACGGCACACTGTAAATTCTGTAAAAAACTGGATGTGATGTGTTGGTAATGCATGAATGTTTGTACATGCGTGTTTGTGTGTCTGTGCACAGATTTCCCATTTCCTTTCGGTTGGGTCACGGGTTACATTGCCATTTTAGTCGGAGCTGGAATGACCTTCATTGTGCAGAGCAGTTCAGTGTTCACTTCTGCCATTACTCCGCTTGTTGGTGAGGTTAATCATGCATTCATCCACTCCTTCTATCACCTCCATGTACTTCTCATTAAAACATAACACTTATGCGCCATTTTCCACATCTGTTTCTTGCAAGTGCCTAATATGTTCGTTTTTTTCTAAAGGTTTCTGTATCTAAGACAAAATCTGGCTGAATAGAATGAATTTATTGTCCTTTTCTTGATATTTTTGTTTATCCATAGTGACCAGGCACTAAGTCTAATAACTGTAATTCCATGGTAAAGCAGGTAGTGATGGTCATCTGACACAGGGCATTAAGGTGTGAAACATGAGGAAAACATGTATTTCAACCATGTCATTTTTAATTGAATAGGTATTGGTGTCATCAGTGTAGAGAGAGCATACCCACTGTGTCTTGGTTCAAATATCGGCACAACCACCACAGCCATTCTTGCAGCCATGGCTAGTCCTGGAGACAGTCTGGCTAATGCGCTACAGGTCAGTCATTCATACAAAAATACTCTCATATGCTGGTCAATATTATGTGTGGCAGTAATTGTATTTAGCGCTGCTATTCTACATGCCTTTTTAAGGTTTTATACTGTATGCATTTCTTATGATTTTTCATCTTTCTTTTTTCTTAATTCATAATAATGTAAATTTCATTGCAGATACATGTTCTCATGATAAATTATGTCACATTTATTATTTAACATGCTTTTTATGTTTGCTTCCACATTAAGGTCCACAGAAATCCAAATGACATATTTTACCAATTATTAAATTGGGACATTTATCTTAACTTTACATTTGCGGTTTGAAAGAGAAATTGGGCACCTCATTGAAAATTTGGGACAAATTACTGGGGAAACAGTCACTGGAAATGTAAACTCACTGGACACTTCATTAGGTACACTGTATCAGAGGAGGTATCAGAGGTCAGAAGAAAATGGCCATACTGCTTCAAGTTGACAGGAAGGCAACAGTAACTCAAATAACCACTAGTTACAACCAAGGCATACAGAAGAGCATCTCTGAATGCACACCATGTCTGACCTTGAAGCGAATGGGCTACAGCAGCAGAAGACCACACCGGGTGCCACTTCTATTAGCTGAGAACAGGAAACTGAGGCTGGTGGTGGTAATGTAATGGTGCAGGGGATATTTGGCACACTTTTGGCCCCTTAGTACCAACTGAGCATCATTTAAATGATGTCTTCTGATCCATCTTCTGATGGCTGTTTCAAGCAGAATCATACACCATGTGACGAAGCTCAGATCATCTCAAACTGGTTTCTTGAACATGACTGAGTTCACCATACTCAAATGGCCTCCACAGTCACCAGAGCTCAATCCAATAGAGCACCTTTTGGATGTGATGGAACAGGAGATTCACATCATGGATGTGCAGCTGACAAATCTGCAGCAACTGTGTGATGATCAAAATCTCTGAGGAATGTTTCCAGCACCTTGTTGAATCTGTGCCATAAAGAATTAAGATAGTTCTGAAAGCAAAGAGGGGTCGAAGCAAGGTGTACCTAATAAAGTGACCAGTGAGTGTGTATTTTTTTGACACTGACATCTTTTGTTAACAATTCAGATTGCCCTTGTGCACTTCCTGTTCAACATCTCCGGCATCATTCTGTGGTATCCCATCCCCTTCACCCGCATCCCTATCCGGCTAGCTAAAGGTCTGGGCAACATCACAGCCAAGTACCGCTGGTTTGCTGTCGTCTACATCATCTGCTGCTTCTTCTTTTTACCACTTCTCATATTCGGCTTGTCCATGGCTGGCTGGGAGGTACTGGTGGGCGTGGGTGTTCCTCTACTCATCATGTTGATTGTCATCATTGTGATCAACATGCTGCAAAAGCGGAAACCTGGGTGGCTGCCTGCAATGTTGCGATCCTGGGACTTTCTCCCTCTATGGGCACACTCTCTTGCCCCATGGGACAAAACAGTTGGTGTAATAACTGCAAAATGCTGTTGCTGCTGTAAATGCTGCCAAGTTGACGCCCAAGAAGACAGACCACAAGAACTGGTGGAAAACAAGACAACACACACAGCGGTGTATGATAATCCTGCAATGAGTGTAGAGAATGAAGTGGAAGATGAAATAACAATAGATCTAAATATCCTGAAAATGACCAGGCTTTGAGATTTTATATTTTAAGTATGTGTGTGATTGTGTTTGGTTGTGTGTGTGACGCAAAGAAACATACTAATGCACATATTTTAGTGTAACATAGGAAATGGCTGCATAGACAAATGCAGTAAAGTGTTACATTGTTAACTGAAGT
Organism: Heterochromis multidens; assembly: GCA_015108495.1. Lineage (NCBI taxonomy): Eukaryota > Metazoa > Chordata > Actinopteri > Cichliformes > Cichlidae > Heterochromis > Heterochromis multidens. Next base: position 8,430 of record VUQS01076280.1, read on the forward strand.
GACCTTTAAATAAAATGGGATCTTTATTTATTTTAGGGTCAGAAAATCCAATAAAAGGATCAAAACCACCCAAACAGTTTAATTTCTTTGAACCATCTGAGGTCAAAGTCATCACATGATGACCCTAACCCTAACTCCAACCCAACTGAATATGTAACATTTATTTTTTAAATCATTCTAACAGACATGCTTCAAAAACTATTCTCATATTTTTTCCTTTTTGACTTTTTTCAAAATATAGTGTTAGAGGAGGATTAGGGCTAGCATTTATGATAACTTAAACCTCAGAGGATTAATACTTTATAATTTAACATCAAATCCATTTTAAAGGCAGCAAATAAGGATGCAATTTTACGAACCTTATAAACAGCTTAATTTCTTTAAACATCTTGGTACTGTGATTGGTTTAACCAATGATAATTAAATGAAAGGAAAAAGCATTTTTTATTGGTGACTATTTTCAGCTGCAGGTTGATATGCATTTGGTGCTGACATGACAGGGAACTGTGACAGTGCTAGTCAGTCCAACCCTTTCATCACAACTTGAAGATCTTAGCTATTTGACACATCTTTCTCAATGTAGAATGATGGACTTCAAATTGTTTGGGAATGGCCTTATAACCCTTCACAGACTGATGGGCAGCAACATTTGCTTCTCTAAGTTAATTGCTGATGTCTTTCCTCCTTGGGACTGTGCTCCTGAATGTTCCAGACATGCAAACTGCAAAAACTTCTGCTTTTATAGAGGTGGTCACACTTGCGGATGATCAATTAATCAGGTGCATTTGATAGGCAGCACCTACTTACCCTCTTAATTCCTATGGAAGCAGAAAGAGTGTATGTAGTTTTTCACACACTGTGTCTGTATTTTGGCTCACTTAAAAAAAATGACAGCTCATCTGAGGTTTTGTTTTTTGAATGTAATTATAAGACCTGCGAAGGACCAGCTTATGTTTTTTTTAATTATGTCCTGATACGTAAAACCTGAGAATTAAAAGTGGGTGTACTTTGTTTTTCACATGGAATTAATGATGAGAACTTCACATAACCTATCAGGCAAAAGTCAGATACACAAACCTGTCATGTTTCCATATTTTCATCATGTTCCCTCTTTTGTATTTTTTTTATTGAGAAAAAATCCACTGGGTATAAAAGACACATTCAAATCTTTAAAACATCGTTTTAAGGTGTAATATTACTTTGTAATTGAAGAGGTAATTGTATTCAAGGAATATGTAGTCTGAAATCAGATGAATGAACATCTAACAATTTGTTTGTCTTTGTTTAATTTTGAGTTGTCCCCAAAAGACCTGTGTTTAAAAAAAGCAAAAGAATAAAATAATACTAGAGTCATCATTTTGTATGTTTTCCTGATCCCATCTATATGCTGATCCTTTCTATATTCCCCTGTTATCAGTGTTATCTGTTTCAGAGTTAAACAGAGTATAAGGAGGGTGTTCAAAGTGTTTAGGGAGATAAGCCCCGAGCCCTCAAATGGTAAGAGTAGATGTTCAGAATACAGGGTCATCACGTGGTTCATGTAGAGTTCAGATAGTTCCCGGAAGTGCTTAACGGGCAACTGGAATATGTGAATATAGAGACAGAGCTCTGTTTTTTGGTAATTAGCAGTCAATAAATGCAGTGATCTACAATAGACCACAATGAAGTGTATGTAGTTAAATCTTTGTATAAATATTTATAAGTAAAATATTCAAGGATTAGTTGCTGTTGTTAATTTGTTTTATTGTTTTTTTTTTAACATTGCATACTAATCAGTAGCAGTCACAAATTAATATTTATTGTTATATTTTTTTAAATAGAATAAATATTTCAAAATGAAATATTTTTGACCTACAAGTTTTTCTTCGTTGTGTTTTCAGTAATAACTCAGACTGAAAGTAATCTTAATGACAACTTAAGTAAGACTGTCAGATAGGAAAGCATGAGACTGACAGGTGACTATCAATGTCAAGATTCATGCACTAGTATGAGGATAAGTCTGCTTGTTTAGGAAATACAATGCTCACTTAATAGTTTAAACATGAAATATTCAAATTCAAAACCAAAACAAATATGTGCACAGGCGTGTTTTTAACAGGCACTGAAAGACACTTGCTGTCATGAGACACTTTGTTTTTTCATACATAAACACATTTGTTTTATGTATGTTTTGTCTTTTCCTTGCATTTACAAACAAATACCAGACCACTGGGAAGCACAGTGTTTGGTTTAATAAAAATAAGAGGCTTGAAAAACTTAGGGATATGAATCCCAGGATCAGGGTGCTGTGTCACCGTAGGGAGTCTTCAGAATGGCTCATCCTGTGGTACCTGTGCTGAGAAAAGGACAGAAAATGTTGGACACACCTCTGTAGGCTTGGACAGGTTAGGAAATGATGTGTTTTTTATTAACCAACTTAAATTATGGGACTTAAGTAGTTGTTGATGTTACACAAAGTATGACAACATTGTAATACAGGATTAGTGTGATTACATGCATACAGTTAAATAAAACTTTAAGAATTTAGCGTTATTAACCCATTTTTATTTTATTTTATTTTTTCAAACCTGGTGTCATATTTTAAACTTACCTTTTGTTTTATGTTTTCTGTCTCATTTGAGTCCTCCACCTTCTCTCTGCTTCTGCCATCAGCTGAGCTGCAACACAGATGGTATTGTACTGTATTGTATTGTACTGAGGCTTTATTTTGAACATTTTTAAAATAGTATAACAACAACAACAGAGAAAAAAGAGACACAAACAAACAAAACAAAAGGAAAACAAAACAATAATAATCATAATCATAATAAATAACTTACATGTTCAAAAAGGAGTAGGAGGAAGCATAAGCTTATTTAATCCCACCCCCCTTCCACTATTTGGTAACTAATAATCAACACTTTTTCTTCCTGTTTATGCCCTATTCATCATAAATTCTTCCTTACAATTTGTTACATGTATTTGGTTTTATAACCCCATTAACACATCAAAAGATATACAAATTTACAGATATATATACATATATAAACATATATATACATATATAAACATATTTATGCACACACATACACGTATGTACACACACCCAGTGTGAAAATAGTAGGTGAGAACACCCGGTCAAAGCCCTTCCTCCTCCCTATACTTTGCAAAAACCATATTTTTGTACCGCTTTTTGTACTGATTTATGCTGGG
>VUQS01076280.1:11641-22055 GCA_015108495.1 Heterochromis multidens
AATGAGCCTTTCACATCGCTGTGGAGGAATTTTGGCCCACTCTTCTTTGCAGAATTGTTTTGTTTCAGCCACATTGGAGGGTTTTACAGCATGAACGGCCTGTTTAAGGTCATGTCAAAGCATCTCAATTAGATTTAAGTCCAGAATTTGACTAGGCCCATCCAAAACCTTCATTTTGGTTTCATTTTGGGGTTTTTTTTTAGCCATTCAGAGGTGGACTTGCTGGTGTGTTTCAGATCATTGTCCTGCTGTATAACCCAAGTGCTCTTGAGCTTCAGGAGATGAACTGATGGCTGGACATTCTCCTTCAGGATTTTCTGGTAGAGAGCAGAATTCATGGTTCCATCAATTACAGCAAGTCGTCCTGAAGCAGCAAAGCAGCCCCAGACCATTGTATTGTATTGTATTGTAGCTTTATTTTGAACATGTTAAAATAGTATACCAACAACAAAGAAAAAAGAAACACAAACAAACAAAACAAAAGGAAAACAAAACAATAATAATCAAAAAGGAGTAGGAAGAAGCATAAGCTTATTTAATCCCACCCCCCCTTCCACTATTTGGTAACTAATAATCATCACTTTTTCTTCCTGTTTATGCCCTATTCATCATAAATTCTTCCTTACAATTTGTTACATGTACTTGGTTTTATAACCCCAGTAACACATCAAAAGATATACAAATTTACAGATATATATCCATATATAAACATATTTGTGCACACACATACATGTATATACATACACCCAGTGTGAAAATAGTAGGTGAGAACACCCGGTCAAAGCCCTTCCTCCTCCCTATACTTTGCAAAAACCATATTTTTGTACTGCTTTTTGAATGTGCAATGTGCTGTTGACTTTTTTGAGGACTATACTCAAAAGTGCGTTTGCACTGGTTGAAATCGTATAATTGTTCTCTCTGTGTAGTCAAAGGGCTACGCATACAGATGCAGAATCATAACCTGAAATCCAACTTAAGGAAGAAGGAAAAAAAATAGATACATTAGAGGCTTACTGAGACAGATTTCTTCACTACACTGTTCCTTTTTCTACTCTGCACAAAACACTCATCAATCCTGCCTTTCACCATATTTTCAATTCACCAGACAGACCAAAGCCTAAAGAATGAAACGAGCAGAGGTGTCAGGATTGTGCATCACCACAAAGTCTTTGGGTCGATTACAGAAGAGGGCCCTTGTTGCTCACCTATCAACCACAATTGTAGAGAGTTAAAATGGCACACAGTGCTAGAGTATCTGGACAGACAAATTCTTTCTAAAGTGTAAAAAAAAATAAATCTGAATTTCAGAAATACACTCAGAACTTTCAATATATTAAAAAAAAAAAAATGAGTCTCAGTTTTTTGATCCTAGCTTTATTTTCTTGACATGGATACAAGGTTTATTCAGATTTTCTTTTTAAATTTGGTAGGAATTTTTGTTTAAATATTTTAAAATTGAAAGCACAGTGGAATTTGCATCTCTAAGAGATCTTTAACTGACGGAGCTTGTTTTCAGAGATTTATTTCTACTCTCAGCTCAGTGGAAGCCTGAAATAAAGTACACCTAAATGAGATGAGGAGCTGTCAATGTTTAAGCCCCCTCATCACTTGATTGAGGAAACATAATCCGGGTTAGCATTTTGTTGACCATCCTCCTCCTACATGCACATACACATGCACATGTACCCATATGCACGCTCACACAATAGACCACACATACTCCTACCATCTAGAGCTGTCTGATTAGGATTAGTGATTGAAAGGCCGAGGCGTGGGAACCACTTCCTCTCCCAGTGTTTTCATGCTGAAATCAGGTCTCCTGAGGGAAATGACAGTGCAGTTCAAAGAATGATTGCTTTTGAAACAAAGGATGTGCAGCTCGTGAATCTACAGCAGGTTGTTCCCTGAGCTATTGCAGGCTGGAGGTGAACACTTCTGCACCTCAAAGAGTTTCAGACAGCAGTGTTTGTCTACACTAATCCTAATTATAGTTATGCTACATCTGAGTGGGCTGTTGAGTGCAGTATAAGATAACCACTGTTCTTTTCTTCATTTTAATTTACAAACCCATTTCCAAAAATGTTGGGTGCTGTGTAAAATACAATGATTAGCAAATCTCAGAAGCCTATATTTTACTCACAATAGAACATAGAAAACATATTAAATGTTTTCTAAACATGGCCCTGAGCAACATGTCTCAGGGCCATGTTTACACTGTGTAGCATCCCCTCTTCTTTTAACAACAGTCTGTAAACATCTGGGAACTGAGGAGGCCAGCTGCTGGACATTTGGGAGAGGAATGTGTTTCCATTCTTGTCTGATAAGATTCTAGCTGCTCAACAGTCCTGGGTCTTCTTTGTCAATTTTTTTGTTTCATGTTGCGCCAAATGTTTTCACTGGGTGAAAAGTCTGCAGGGAAGCAACATCAGCACCCGGACTCTTCTACTATAAAGCCATGCTGTTGTAATAGCTGCAGTATGTGGTTTAGCATTGTCTTACTGAGATATGCAAAGCCTTCCCTGAAAAAGACATCTGAATGGGAGCAGATGTTGCTCTAAAACCTGTATATTCCTTTCAGTATTGATGGTGCCTTTCCAGATGTGCAAGCTGCCACAGGCCCATACCATCAGAGAATCTAAAAAAGAATCTCAAATTTCAATTCATCTGACCACAGAACAGTTTTCCACTTTGCCTCAGTCCATTTTAAATGATTTCCATGACAGAATCCAATGCCTGTTTTTAATGCAGTGCCCCCCGAGACCCCTAAGATTACAGCCATCAAATATAGATTGTCAGCCTTGTCCTAAGCGCACAGAGATTTCTTCAGAATCTCAGAATCTTTTGATGATATTATGTACTGTGGATGATATTGGAACATTATTCAAAAATTGTTCCACAATTTGTGTATGTAGTTTTTTGGGGGGTTTTTTTGCAGATTGGTGAATCTCTGCCTCTCTAAGATGCGCTTTTTGTATTCAACCATGTTACTGAATTGTTGCCAATTAATCTAATTAGTTGCTAAATGTTCCTCCAGCTGTTTGTTTTTAGAACCACTTACTTTTCCAGCTTTTTGTCTCATTTTTTTTTTTCAATGTGTCGAGGCCATTAAATTCAAAATGAGCTAATATTTTTCATGAAAAATATTTTTTCAATGTTCTATTGTGAATAAAATATGGGTTTATGAGATTTGCAAATCATTACATTCTGTTTTTATTGACATTTTACACAGAGTTGGGTTTGTAGAAATAGTCTACTGACACATCCAAAAGTTGTGAGAAGAAGAACCTCAAATGAGATGTTGATTGATGTGAGTCTTTCTAGCTTCTCATATCCTGGAGTTATATCTGTAACAAAGTGATATTGTTTTTTTGTTTTTGTTTTTTAATGAGGGAGTCCTCAAACTGTCTCACTCTCTTCTGTGAACTTTCTTTTCTCTTTCTCCTGATAATTTCCAGAAGGTTTCACAACAGTCTAGCCTTTGCTCTTACCATTTACTCCCACCTTGTTTAAACCGTAACCTATATACTGTATATGTGTCACTCTATAGCCATAATAAAAGCCCTCTGCTAATTTCCCCCAGCATGGTTTCTTTTTCTTCCCTCTGCAATCTCTGCTCCTAAGATAGGTTTCCTGTGATTCTCCCACTGTTCTTTGCTTGTTGCCATGTGTACCGGTCCAACATGGCAAGCGCAAGCTGTGATACATCTTCCCACACAGTGTCAGCGAGTAAATGAAATGAAATGAAATTCTTCACATATCTTTCTGGATACATAACATCTTGTTAATTTGACAAATCTTTGCTCTTTCCTATTTATCTGACTGATTTGACTGTTTATTTTGATCTATTTTCAGGTCACTTTGATCCTTTTTTGCTTCAGGTTAAAAGGAAAAGAAATTTTTTCTACTGCTGACTTTGTTACCCAAAAGTCTTAATACGAGCAATTGACTGCAACTCTAGAGTAAAGTAAAGGTAAAGCTAAAATTCTTTAAAAAAACTGCAGCAAATATATAATATATATAACCACTGTTATGGCAGTTGTCTGGTTTAGTTCCTTCTTTCTGTTGGCCTTGATATTGATTTTTGCAGAGATGTCTTTCAATTACTGGCTCTTGTTTATCTTTGAAAAGTTTTTTTCAACTGAGTTAAACAAAAAAAAAAAAAGAAAGAAAGCCCAAACAGCAGCTTCAGTATAATGCTTGTAAGCTCCTTTCAGTCTTGGCTTGTCACTTAGAAACAAGCTGAGAAATGAAATGCAAGGAAAACCGAGTGTGTGTGTGTGTGTGTGTGTGTGTGTGTGTGTGTGTGTGTTGGGGGGGTGGAATCTGGGACAGGGACACCGGAGAAAACAGATCAAGACAGATATGGCACTAGAAAGGGAAAAAAAATCCTTCAGAACAACGGTATTTGTCTGTTTTAAGTCAATCAGTATCAAGAAGATAGCAGAGAAACGGGGAAAGCCTCTCTCAAGTGTGACCTATTGATCACACCTCGCAGCGCATCCCCCGGTGGAGCTTAGATGACCAGTTTAGACAGCGCAAGAGGATAAGAGCTGGGACATGGAGGATTTTCCAGTGGCAGATAGCGTGAGTCACTGGGGAAAAAGTGACGACAGCTATGACTTGTTTTTACGATGGTAACTAGTCACGAGACTCTAAGGCGCTGAAGGGTGTTCAGAGAAGAAGAGAATAAATTTGTATCCTCGGGTACTCATGCAGGCAGCCCAGCAGCAAACTGGCAGACTTTTAAAAGAGGTAACGGTGGACAGAAAGATGAGGAAGAGAGATTTTCCCATGTGGCACTGCACATCTGCTGTCAGCCTCATTAGTGTTAATGACACGTATATATGCAGCAGTATCTGTGCAGCTATGTTACACATATGTTCCAGGTTCACAAATTACATTTCATTATGTGACAGTTAAGGTTACAGAATTCCATCATATGGCTACTGAATATTAATATTGTCTTCTATACTGTACTCTGTGCTGGCTGAGGCACATAATGTATTGACCCTATAGCTGGTCTTTGGTTTATTAAACCAAGTTCTCACTATTACACTCATTTACAGCTCCATATTTTGATTTTTAGACTCTTCCAGAGTTGCACGATTCACTGTCATCATCCCCCCATCCTCTTACGTGCTGACCCTCCTTCTCTCTGTCCCTCCTCTACCTGCTCTAGCTGTTTCTCTGTGTCGTGTGCGTGTGCGTGTGTGTGTGTGTGTGTGCACATGTGGGCATGAGTGACTAACTCTGCTTCCCTCATCCCAAAAGTGGGCATGGCCACCCCAGATTCCACTGGCACACCTGATTCCCATCTACATTTACCTGTAGTATATAACCCCGGTGTGTCACTCAACTCCTACACAGTTAAGCTACACAGTGTGGTCATATTGCTCAAGGCTCTAAGTTATCTGGTGGTTTGTAATCTGGTGCTGGTGCTTCTCTAGGAGGAGGAGGAGAAGAAGAAGTGTTGCAATACAGTTTTGGTCACTTTAGTTAGAAAGGCAGGTCAGGTGATAAACATTGGCCCAAAAAGCTTTTCATGGTGTTACAAAAATCACAAGTTAACCTTTCTAAAATCAGTATTTACAGTTATAAGGCATCTGCAAGAAATACGAACATTATGACTTTGATGCAACTATACATACTGTTTTGTTTTGTCTATTTACATTTCCTGTGCAGAGATTATGTGTACAAAAAGAAAACAGATAGATAGATAGATAGATAGATAGATATTATCACATAAATAAATAATTCCAGTTTAAATATCACCTATAGTACTTGTTAATTTTGACCTAATATACTAATATACAAGCACATTAGTCTGTAGTGTGGTGATTCCTTCGCAGTCTCACAGTCCTTTCCACCACACTCACAAACACATGCAATACATATATCCATTGGCATATTTAGAAAGTACTGTGGCACCAGTCCTGCCCAGAAATCTCTGCATTTTCACCCGATTATTGCACCAAATTTGAGTTATTTTTCAGATTAAAACAAATATCCGATGTAAGGCACTGTTCTCTACCGAAAGGTTCCAAGTGCATAGGCTGGCTTACATAACATCCCATCAAAAACACAAAATAAACAAATCTAAGTTCTCATTTACTTCATTTTTCTTTTCAGCAGAACTCAAATCCTGCAAAACAAACAAGAGCCTCGACACAGTTAGTGCACATATTTCCTACATTATAGGCTCCCAGTGTTTTGTTCAGTTTTGAAACCTGATCACCCTTCCGCTTTTTATTGTGTGACAAAAACTCCTTTGAAACTGTGACAAACTGTGTTAACTCTGTGTCGTATCTGTCTGTCTGAAACTCTCGTCTTCTTCACTCCTCCAGCAGCTCTTTTGATATCTCATCTGTCTGTCACACTGCTCATCTCATCTCCTCTCATCTCTTCTCCTGTTCTCTTCTCCTCTCTCCTGTCATGTTCACTCTATGATGGTTAGATCATAAATGCTTTTTTTCCCCCCAGTTCATTTTATAGACGAATCTGGAGACCAGTTTGTGTGCTCTAGCCATTGCTGTGCTGACAGATCATAGTGCTGACAGTGTCTGCTGGTGCCTGCTGACAGCAACAGCAGCAAGGGTAGCTGGACTGACAACATTAGGGAGTGACTGATAAAGGTACCAAATATGGAGCATGGTGCATTCAGTTATTTTCCAAAGTTGAATTTGCAACTAGTTTCAGAGCAATAGACTGTATATAAAAGATTAACTTAGCCACTGTGACATCACACATTGATTTATAGACTTTGCATGTTACTGCCTCAATGTTAACATTTTGGATGCCACAGTGCTGGTGTATTGGAGCCCTGAGTGGTCATTTTTAGAGGGTGAAGTCTTAAGTTATCAACCTGATAATTAGTGCTAAGTATCACAGTAATAGTACAATTAACCACAATAAGCCATATTATTTGTCAGATAATTCTATTGAAGATGCTCCAATAGGCACCAACACTATAAACACAGTTGAGTTAATCACAATTTATCATTACGACCATATGACATAGTGTGCTTGGTTGGACTAGCTGAGAACTGCACAGACTCTCTCTTATTTCCTGGATACCACTGTCAAAGCTTTTGAATATCAAAATAAAATATCAACACATGTCTGGAATGTCTGGATGTCTGAAATTTTAACTATTCACCATCAAAATAGTTTTAATGTGTTTATTCTGAAAACAAACCAGAAGACAATACCAGAGACACATTAAACCAGATTTCTGTCAATTTCGTCTGTCAAGTTTTCCATCACTTTATATCTCGATGAAATCTTTCGCCATGCTCATTGCTGACATTGCTCAGAGAATGTGCATCTTCTGTGACATTCTGACACTCATTAGCTGATATGCTTTCAGCATGTTATCCACAAGCTCACTGAAGCTCTGTGATTGCCAAGAGAATTCTGGACAACCTGTACAAATGCTTCCTATGCTGATGATTCAGTTGGCTTCATTTTCCTTTTGAAGTCATCGTCAAGCATCACTTCAGGACCAACAAAAACACCTTCTGTAATTTTGACCTCACTTTTCTGGAGACCAAACTGATTTCTTAAATGCTGAACCGCATCATTTCTGTCTAGTCATCCTAGCTGTCCAATACTTGGAACATCATAACTAAAAAAATGGGCCATGCTAGAAGAAAACAGTTTTCAGCATTTATCAACCATTTACCAACGATTATCAGATTACAAAAAAGCAAAACAATGATCCACTCTTCAATCCCTACAAATATGTAGGTGCTGACCAACCTTACAATTTGTACTTGTGATGATTTACTCAGGAGGTCTATGGAATACACTATATTGCCAGAAGTATTCTCTCACCCATCCAAATCATTGAATTCAGGTGTTCCAATTCCACAGGTGTATAAAATTAAGCACCTAGGCATGCAGACTGCTTCTACAAACATTTGTGAAAGAATGGGTCGCTCTCAGGAGCTCTGTGAATTCCAGTGTGGTATTGTGATAGGATGCCACCTGTGCAACAAGTCCAGTCATGAAATTTCCTCGTTACTAAATATTCCACAGTCAATTGTTAGTGGTATTATAACAAAGTGGAAGTGATTCGGAATGAACAGTGCTTAGAGAGCTTCATGGAATGGGTTTCCATGGCTGAGCAGCTGCATCCAAGCCTTACATCACCAAGCACAATGCAAAGCGTCGGATGCAGTGGTGTAAAGCATGCCACCGCTGGACTCTAGAGCAGTGGAGACGTGTTCTCTGGAGTGACGAATCACGCTTCTCCATCTGGCAATCCAACGGACGAGTCTGGGTTTGCCAGGAGAATGGTACTTGTCTGACTGCATTGTGCCAAGTGTAAAGTTTGGTTGAGGGGGGATTGTGGTGTGGGGTTGTTTTTCAGGAGTTGTTCTCAGCCCCTTAGTTCCAGTGAAAGGAACCCCCTTCCTGTTCCAACATGACTGCACACCAGTGCACAAAGCACGGTCCATAAAGACATGGATGAACAAGTTTGGTGTGGAAGAACTTGACTGGCCTTCACAGAGTCCTGACCTCACCCCAACAGAACACCTTTGGGATGAATTAGAGCAGAGACTGTGAGCCAGGCCTTCTTGTCCAACATCAGTGTCTGACCTCACAAATGTACTTCTGGAAGAATGGTCAAAAATTCCCATAAACACTCCTAAACCTTGTGGAAAGCCTTCCCAGAAGAGTTGAAGCTGTTATAGCTGCAAAGGGTGGGCCGACATCATATTAAACCCTATGGATTAAGAATGGGATGTCACTCAAGTTCATATACGTGTGAAGGCAGATGAGCAAATGCTTTTGGCAATATAGTGTAACAGTTTTCATAAATGCTGTTCCTTGTGACAGAAACATTTCATAACCACTGAGCTACTCTAGCTAGAAGGCTGTCCACAACCTTGAATGAAGTCTTGCCTTGAATTGAAGTGAAATAGCTACCATGATGGTGGTGGCCTTTAACTGGTGCTCTCTCTCTCTCTCTCTCTCTCTCTCTCTCTCTCTCTCTCTCTCTCATTCTCTCTCTCCACTTCATATTAATTAGATTTCATAGCACTGGAACAGATTTTAAGCCACCATTTCCATAATAATATAAAACTAAATCTAATTAGGTGTCACACCTTCTGCATTAACTGCCTTTTAACTGAAAAGGTGAGATGAGTGGGCAGCAGCTGATTTTGAGGGTCAATGTATTCCCATCTTAATAACCTGTGTCAAGCATCATATCAAACACAGTGGCATGAGCTTATCCTCTTCACTTGGCTCATGAAAAAGCTCAATGAATATGCTCTTACCAATTCCACTCAGTTACACAGTTACCCTTGTTCAAGTGTGTGTATCATAAATCCCAGAAGCAACTGTGACATTTATATAGTGACAGCAATTACCGACTCATTATACCACTGCTCCCCAGTGGTGGAAGAAACAATAGCATGACCTGGTCTCTGCTTCCCAGTAGCATCTTAAGCCTAAAATGATCTAAGACCATCAGATAAGATCAGCTCAGACTTCAAATGTTTGGGGAAAGAGGGTCCCGACTGGCACAAGGAGGGGATCAAAAATGCACAAGCTCACTTGAAGGGTTTGTGTGGCTCTCTTTAGTACTTTTTTAAAGAAGTCAAGGGCTTTGCTGAACAATATATGTGGGATCAGGAAAACAGGACAAGTTTCACCTCAGTACGAGCTACTTTTGGTAGAGACAGAAAATTTAAACTGTAAAAACATGGGTACATTTTATTCTTGATATGTAACTTTTTTTAATTTTCCCTTTTGACATGGAAAAAAAAATGTTGATTGATTGATTCAGACTGATTGCCTCTTTTATAGTTTTTATAACCATTAATGCAGTTCCTCCTTTATTCCTTTTTTCCCTCTTTCCTGCACACATGGCAGCATACTAGATGGATGGAAATTTATGCAAATGCTTGGTGATTTATATATGATGTGAGAAGTGCACTCATACCAATTTCCATACTGACTGCAGTTATATTTGTGGTATTCATTAGGTTGAGGACAATCTTATGTACTTCTGATTTCTGTAAGATAACATTCCCAGCAGTGAAATTGAAGTTGCATCATAAATGTGGATGCTGTGAAAAGCTTTTTTGGTAATATGATAAACCAGAACCCACATCATAAATGTGGATCAAGCTCATCCGATAACATGTGTCCTTTCTGTGTTTTTGTTCTTTTGGTCTTTTTTGATCTGAAGACTTCCTGTCCTTGATTCCTTTGCTCTGAAAAATGCCATACATATTTTTAATTGAATGCTGTTACACAGATAATCTTCTTTTTTTTTTCTAAATCCCAAACAAAATAGGTTAATTAAATTCACATTAGTTAATTTTCTGTAAAATTAGGTTACATTATGTACTTTCTACAGCTGTGATACTGCAGCCTCTGGATGGTAATCACAGACTATGTT
>VUQS01076281.1:0-12837 GCA_015108495.1 Heterochromis multidens
CGGAGAGTGGAAAGTGGCAGCTGGCGAGCTGCGCGGCAGCTGACAAGTCGCGGGGGCTGAGCTGGAGATCCGGCGGCTGGAAGGTGGCGAGAGCTGGGCTGGAGACCCGGGAGCTGGAGAGCTGCGGGAGCCGAGCTGGTAGATGCAGCGGCTGACGAGCTGCAGGAGCGGGCTGGAGACACGGCGGAAAAGCCACGCCAACTGTAACAGCGCTAAGGGCCAATAAACTTCACTCGTGCCGGCAAACCTGCCTGTCCTGGGTGTTTGTTGCAGTAACCAAATCAAATAGAAAACCAAAGCCATTTGCACTGACAGGACATTAACGTTTTATCTAGTTTGTTATAGAAAAACAAGTTAGCCTCAGAGTCCAGAGCCGCGATCATAACATTATAACAGGCAACTTCTGAGCAACAGCAAGTTAACATTTATAAATCAGTTTTCTTTGTTTTGTTACTGAACAGGTACCAGCAGAAACATTTTTCTTTTATCAGGGAGCAGCATAAACAGTCTATGTTCAGTAGCAATTGCCCCTGTTAGAGTGAGGTGACGTGGTACAGAGTACACAGCTGTGATTTACTGTGCAGGGGCCTCTAGAAGAGATTTAAAATGAAAATGTCCATGTAAGAGTTTCATACCTTTCTCCATTTTTCTGTCCCCGCCAGTTCTTTTACGTTCCAGTTCATGTGTGTGCTGCAGCAGTCTCATGCTCTCATTGGTTGAGACGCCTGATGACATCCATCCCAAGCCTGTACATCCCACCCCTCCTGTGACCCATGTTTTTGTGTATTCAGAGCCAGTGAGCAACGGACTTTCAATAATAATAATAAAACTGCATTAACGTGCGATAAAATAATTATCGCGTTAACGTGCCCAGCCCTAATATATATATATATATATATATATATATATATACTGTATAAACCTGTGGTCTTTGACAGGAGATTGACAGGAAACCAGTATGCTGGGCAAGCTCTTCTTGGCTCTGCTTTCACTGTTGTGCAATCTGTGCATTATTTTATACCTCTTTTAGCATGTTAGCAAAGAAATCCCTCACAGGGACAATTCAGATCATGAAAGATGAAGTGATCTTCTGCCATTTTAGGTGCAATAAAAGAAGCATGTTGAAGAGGTGCAGCCTTATTCTGTCAAGGTCCTGGACCTTGCTGTTTCTGACTACCTTACTGTTGGCTTTTTTGTTCCTGTTCCTCTGCCTAGGCTGTGCACCAAACCTACTATCACATACAGGAACATTAAGACTGTCAGTACATTCGTCCTGAACAACCTGATAGCAACCCATTTGTCCTCAGACTCCCCCAACACCATGGTTGGCGGGCTTGTTGACCATTATAATGCCACCATATCCAGCAGCCTCAACTTTCTTGCCCCCATCAAAAACCAAGACCATCTCTTTTACCTGCCTTGCCCCATAGTTCACTACGGAACTCCTTGCCCTATAGACCAACTGGCCGCCGGCTTGAGAGGCTCTATAAAAGATCTGGCCTCACTGTCTACCTAGGGGCTTATAAAGATCATGTGAGGTCTTATAAAGCCACCATCAACTGACTATTTTGCCCCCTTGATCCAGCTCACCCTTCATGTGCCCTGACCTCTGCCACAAGTTCCTGGACTTCTTCCAAGAGAAAGTTAACTCTATCTGTCGGCAGCTTCTGGCACCTGTACATCAGCTTCAGGATTTCATCCTCCCTGTAGCACATCTACCTCAGTTCTCCTTCTCCTTCTTCTCCATTGTGAATTCCTCTCAGGTCACCAAGTGGATCTCTCAGGCCAAAACCTCCACCTGCACCCTGGACCCCATGCAGACAGCATTGGTCAAGGCATGTCTACCTGCTCTGTGCCCACTTACAGTTGACATCATCAACTCTTCCTTGGAGTCAGGAGTGGTACCCTCGAGCTTCAAAACTGCCTCAGTGACTCCCATCCTCAAGAAACCAGGTCTGGACCCTTACGACTTTAACAATTACTGACCAATCTCCAACCTTCCTTTCCTCAGTAAAATCTTGAAAAGAGCAGTGGCCACCCAACTCCATCAACATCTGTCAAAATATGAGCTCTATGAACCCTTCGAATCTGGCTTCAGAGCACACCACCAGACCACTCTCATCAAAATAACTAGTGACCTTCTCATTGCCGCTGACTCTGGCCACATCAGCATTCTCATCCTCCTGGACCTTTCTGCAGGCTTCGACACAGTTTCACACATCCTTCTCTCACATCTAACCAACTCAATTGGCCTCACTGGCACTGTACTCTCCTGGTTTCAGTTCTACCTCTCCAGCAGAGCACAGTTTGTCACCATGGGGGGCTCCCACTCCACCTCTGCTCCAATTAACCAAAGTGTGTCTCAAGGTTCTGTGCTTGGACCCCTTCTCTTCACCATCTATATGCTCCCCCTCAGTCAGATCATCCGCCACCATGGTCTCTGCTTCTATTCATATATGCTGATGATACACAACTTTATCACAACTTTATCTCAGTACCAAACCCTCCACCCTATGTCATCTAACCTACTCAAGCTCAACAGTAATAAAACGGAGCTCTTGGTTGTGGTCCCCAAAGCCCTACTCCGGAAGATTGAAGATCTACTCATTGGCATAGATGGTTGCCTCATCTCACCATCCCCAGAAGTTCGCAATCTGGGTGTCGTTCTGGACTCCACACTCTCATTCCAGGCTCATATCAAATCTGTCACCAAAGTAGCTTTATTCCACCTAATGAATATCTCTCGACTTCGGCTATCACTCACTGACTCTGTAGCAGAGACCCTCATTCATGCCTTTGTCACCACCCGGATGGATTACTAAAAAGGGGTCCTGTTCGGGATTTCCAGCAAAGCCCTGTACAGGCTCCAGTATGTACAGAACTCAGCTCCCAGTTCTTGTGTAATTTGACATACCTCAGCCTTCCCATACCTCATTTTCCCTGAAAATGGACTGAAAATGGATGAAAAGGAAGCCAATGTCCAAAGAAAAACTTTGAAAGACCTTCAGAGACCAGAGTATTTTATTTTATCAGAGTATTTTAATTTATTTAATAAAGTATCAGTATTTGGTGCACCTGTATCAATACAATATCGCCACGCAAAATATCGTGATACCATGCTATATTGATTTTTTTCCCCATCCCCTAGAACTTTGTACCACAAGTTTGTTGGAATTAGTGGTTTTAAGTAGAATCTCAGTGACAAAAATATTTGAGTCTTTAATGAGCAGTAACATCTTTGTAGATCCCTTTTCTGCTTTTCTGTCCATAGCTGCCTCAGTCATGTACCACTTTAAGTTTGTACAATGTACAATATGAAACAGTTGTTGGTTATTGCTTGTAAATGTCACACTTAAAGTTATCCCCTCTTTCCTGCGGAGAGCAAGCAGCGTTAACAAAGCAGTGAATCGTAATTAATTGTCTTTGTTTATATGATTGACTCTATTAAATGTGACAATAAATCACTATGGAAGATAAGATTATGCATAAATGACATCAGTTACATAATTTCCTCTGGGATTAATGAAGTATTCTGATTCTGATTCTGATGAGTTCACTGAGACACACAATAACACTAGCAGGTTTGAAATTGAGCTTTGACAGCTTTCACAGATAATCTTACTCGTCATATCATATTTTCAGTCCTTAAATTTAGGTTTTTATTAACAGATACTTGCTATGTAATATTTAAAAATGTGATTTCACTAGAAAATCAAAAGCTGTAAATGTACATCTGTCATCCGACTGAAGCTCACGTTTGACTACCTTTCTTGTTCAAAGACGTGACTGTGCAGACTGCTAATGGAAAGGAGGGATAGCTGTTGCTATGGGTAGAGTGTATCCCATTAGGCATAAAGGTGTTTAATTATGGGTTCTCACATAGTCTGGCTGTGTTTAGTGAGGCTCAACCTGTTCATCTGTTTGACAGTGAAAGAAGCCTGAGAGTGCAGAGGAATGATGAGTTTGCAGGCCTCCTGCGGTTTCTTTGAATTAGTTACAGGCTTTTTGAGGATAAAAGGTCAGGATCAACAGGTTTGTGGCTTAATGTGGTGTAGATTTGTGTGTTATACATTTCTCATGGCTGCACTGTAATTGCCTTTTTTTAGTATAGCTGTGGGAGTAGACCCGTTTTTGAGTTGCATGAGTGAAAACACAGGCAAACACACACACACCCCTCATACACTAAACCATTATTCATCCTGGAAACAAGGTGAAAAAAAAATTAGGAGAGCAGTGACAGGAGCCTTGAAAAAAACATCTCAAAACAGTTTTTTGACAGCTTAACATAAAAAAAAACGATTTAATGAGAAATGAGAGGTAGGTCTCTTCCCAAGCATCCCTGTATAAATCTTAGTGGGACAGGCCAGGAGATGGCCTCTGCATTTCACTGCTGTTTCATGAACATGTTTCATAGGGGATTTAAAAAGAGATTTTCACCCATAAATCATTCCCATGACTGTCAGAGGTCACCGCTCATGTAAATGAAAGCTCCTAGTGAGCAAGTTTTATCGCCTGGTTGATTAGAGCAACATTAGGAAATCAAAAGTTGTGCATATTTATTGCGCTCATTCTTGAGGTCAAGACACTGCAATCAGAAGTTTAATGTTTAAGCTATGGTGGTTTATAATGTAGACTGATTCATTCAGAGTAGGTCTTGCCCTTCATACATTGCACAGCTTAATGCCCTAACCGCCTAGTTGTATGTGTATGTTTTGTCCTGTTTCCCTCCCCTCGCCACCAACTGGTCGTGGCAGATGGCTGCCCCTACCTGAGCCTGGTTCTGCCGGAGGTTTCATCCTGTTTAAAGGGAGATTTTCCTTCCCACTGTCGCCAAGGGCTTGCTCATAGGGGGTCATCTGATTGTTGAGGTTTTCTCTGTGTTATTGTAGGGTCGTTACCTTACAATATAAAACACCTTGAGGCTCAGTCTCAGTAACAGGATGTTCATCAATGGCATTTGCTTTGTCATTGATGAATCATGTATTAGGTGTAAACAACATTGTTTAATGAAACATTGTTGTATGGGAACACAGCCGCTGTGGTTAATCAATACCTTCTGCAAGTAATTTAACATGTGATTTATTGCCATGAACTTCTGAAGGGCCTACTTACGTGCCAAGACTAAAGGTTGTCAGCTGTGTGATGGGAAAGCAGCTCCGCTGACGTCACATCACACAGGGATCTTATAATCTCAGCTTTTCACTCACTCAGTCACACTCCTCTGTGAGTTGGTACAGGCACGAGGGGAACGAGCGAGAAGTGGTGCTTCTTGGCACCCCACCAGGACAGGATGTGGAACAGAAGCTGTATCAGATAATACCTCCTGCTGAGAGTGCAGGCAGCCATTGGTCCATCTGTTCTCCCCTCTGAATCACTGTTCCCCAAATAGAAAGCTGCTGTCTCGCCACTTTATATATCTCAATTCTCCTTTTTACTCCCTGGTAGAGGTGTTAAGTTTCATGAACACATTCTCAGCACATGAAATCAGTTCAGCTTCCTTTCAAGAGCAACATGTGAAATGTTTGGTGCTGTAAATGCAGAGTTGTTAAAAGTTGACTCATTTTAGTGCCTCTTTCCCCTTTTGCTCTCACTCTCCTTCTCAAACTTGTGTACTCCATCCTCTTCCAGGGTACCATCACAGCCTACCATCATCCCCATACTCCACAGGTCCTGAGGGTCAGAGGTTACCCCCATCTGGGACGTTATCATCAGAGTTCCTCAACCAAGGTGCCCCTGTCAAAATTCTGCTGCTGGTGTGCAACGCTGCAGGAGCAGGCCAGCAGGCGGTTAGGTAATTATATCAATGGACTGCTCGCTGAAACTTCCTCTCACACAGCAATTGTTCTATAATAGCTTAGACATCAGACCTAGGCACAGCAGACCTGTCAAACTTTGGGTGCGTGGGAGTGTGCCTGGGGTCCCAGTAAGAGTGATACTCTGCATGTGAAGAGTTTGGAAGATGATTTCCTTAAGTAACAGAGTTCATCTACTTTAACATCAGCTGCCAACTTTAGCATGCCAGGCTCTGCTTGAACCTCAACTACATCTCTCAACTTTAACTTTATAAACATTTGTCTCATTGCCAGGTAATACACTATAGTCTAAAAACACTGATATTTCCATATCCAGTAATTTACATTTGGTGGTATAGAAGCACAGTGATCCAGTGGTTAGCACTGTCGCCTTACAGCAAGAATGTCCTGGGTTGGAATCCACCAGTGAGATGGGACCTTCTGCGTGGAGCAGCTTGCAGGCAAAGCAACTTTAATAGCACACATACACTGTCATAGATGTAACAACTGAATGCATATAAGGGTATCAGTCCATTGTTATCAGGGTGCAGTTCAACACGTAGTGGTCAACCTAAATTTGTGAGGTTACGCTTTAAGTTAAACACCCATCCGTCCTGTCATAGTCAAGGTAGTAGAAAAATGGAAATCTGAGCTCATGGAAGTGCCTTGCATTGGATCTTACATTTACCAGGGTCAGTTCATCCACAGTATAAAATGGAGGCATACAGTTTAGAATTTAAAAAAAAATGAAAACAGAGATAAAAGCAAAAAGTTTCCTTTCTTAGTTTTATTTATAATTTTTATATATTCATAAATAATGACTGTAGCCAGTGCGTGCATATTTAGAACCCTTTTACACTTTTGTCCTTTAAAACTAATCAACTTCAATGAACTCGTGTTTTATACATAGGCTTCCTCTGGGGAATGACTTCAAGGTCAGCTTATCTCCCTGTTACAGAAAAGGCTTACATTTCACTCTGTGACTCAGTGAGATGAGTTTCAAATCAAACGACTGAGGACTCTGACATCTGGCGCTATATACAGAGATCCATCAGACACTGTGACAGAGTCCAGAGAGATCAATATAGGTGCACTCGCTAACACAGCTGTGAGAAAGTTCGTTCCCATCTATAAGGGTCGGTCTATCAGTTTCTCCTTCAAACGCCTCTCTGCCATTGCTCAACCCACCCACCTATCTCGTTCTCATCAGATGACAGCTGGAGGACTGTGCTGTGCCAAGAAAATGACATTGGAGGAGTCACATACTTTTTCACTCTTTTTAGTTGAGCATAGACTAGCATCACAGGTACATTTCTGAGCAACAGTGTGAAAACTCTAAACTGTGAAGGGATATTTTTATGTGTGGAAACCCAAATGTGTTACTTCTCGTAGCAATTTGGTTCTTTTGCATTTTGCTTGTTGATGCTGATTCTCACACCTGTGGACACAGGTGAAAAATATATACCTATCACTGCATACTTGGAAGTAGATAATAGATATTTCTGCATGACCCCTCACATTTCTTTTATTAAATTTTCAAGATATTGTGTGGAAGAACAATAAACTGGGTCCTCTGAAGGTAAGGCTATTTGTCACAAACCCTACAGCAACAGAATCGAGTTTCTCATCACTCCTGGTAAGAGGCAGAGACTTGTCGTGTATCATGGCATAGTGCTCTAGCATACAGTGTGCTGGCAGCACCAGCACAATCTTAACTCACTAACCAACGCCTACTTGCCAGATCTGCCTCCTTGTGACTTTGCCCTCTTACCCAAAATAAAATTCAAGCTGAAGAGTCACCGTTTTGACGCAGTGAAGTGGATCCAACACACATCGCTCAGGCACAAGTTCAATGGGAGTTCTGCAAAGCCATCTAAAACGGGTGTTCTGGAAGCAGTGCAGTGCTGCCTAAGTAAATTACCTCTAATGGGTACATTTGGATTAATTTGAATGAGGCATTGTTTTTTATTTTTGAGGGTAGAGTTGAGAAAATTTGTAGATTATTTTAAGAAATCCTTTCATCCATCCATTTTCTTAACTGTTTATCCAATTCAGGGGTTGCAGGAGGGCTGGAGCCTATCCCAGCTGTCATTAGGCACAATATTTTAAGAAATCTGAAGAAAATTTTTAGGACTGGTTTCTACTGTTTTGCTTCAGTATCTCCAAGAATGTGTAATTGAAAAAAGACAAACAAACAGCATCTTTAAACATGCAGCAGAGCTTCTTTTTCATTTACTACCATTCTATTGTGCATCTCCTTTTTTTGTCTCTTTATGGACGTGCATGCTAATAAATCTGATACATACAATAGCGGGTTGCCCTCAATTAGATGAGCATTATAATAAATGTGTCATGTGATCTGTCATTTCACAGGGATGACTTTCGCTCTTTTCATCAGCCATTTCCACTTCTTCTTATCTTCCTTCTGTAGATATGCTGTAATGAGAATTCTGCTCTATCACTGATAATGATAATAAATAATTATTTACATTACAATAGGATAAGGAGATGTGCGAGGCAGTCAAGGCCATTATGGGATAGTTGAGTGGTGGTGTTGTCATTTTAAATTTATCACCTTTTAGCCCCTGTGACACTAATTTCCTCTGTGCTGGTTTTAGGTTTGGGCCTCCATTCCTCATGAGGGAGGACCGGTCTATTTCCTGGGACCAGCTGCAGCAGAGCATCCTCAGCAAGCTTTATTACCTGATGATCAATGGAGCTCAGGCACAGGTACTATGAGGATAAACATTTATTGAAGGAAATTTTGTTTTTTTTTGTTTCTTCTTGCCCCCTCCTCCTCGGGAAATATCAGTGCAGGGAGCTGGTAGAGATTCACAGACACACATAGAAATTTTCTAGCACAGCAGATGCTTGAACTCATGTCCTCTGGTTAAACCCATTCTCCCAACTGCCAGTGATCTGTTCACTCCAATCACAGGAAAAATAAATAAATATTAGACACAACTCATGGCATCTGCTAGTTCAAGCAATGGGATGCACACAGGAAAGCATAACATAAGGACTAAACCATGGTGGCTTTTAACCTTTATTCCATTGTGAATATTTACTGTAAATTTAGTGGGAGCTGTTTTTATTCACTGCAGCTGCAATCAGAAAAGCCCTGCACTAAAATTACAGTACAGCCCTGTTCAATAAATCAATAATAATAATAATAATAATAATAATAATAATGCCAAAAAGATATTGTATTGGACCCCGTAATACAACACCAATGATGCTTTTAAAACTATTTAATGGCAATGTGTGTAGGCGGGTGTGTTTCAAGCACCAGTTAGAGTTCCTGCAGAGCCAGCTGGCACACCTGTTCCAGGCCAGGCTTATTGGCTTGAGACAGAGCAAAGCATGCCCACACAGTGACACTGTGTTTTACAGGCGGGAGACGCAGAGCTCAAAGCTGGAGGCATAGACGAATTGGTGTCCTCTCACTGCACCTACTAACGCACCAAAGTAGAGTCAGGTGCACTGGTTTGAGGCAGGTCGTACACTCATAAACATGATTATTTGCCCACATAAACATGAAGCAATCATTTTGAGTAAAATGCAACTGAAATGTATAAAATCAGAGGTTTATTTATTTAAATAATTAATCATTAAGAAAAATATGCTTGGTGTAAACTGAATGTACACCAATCAAGTTTCATTTGACCAGATTCCATTTAAAAAAAATAACATTTTACATTGTACTTATGCAACAAAATTACATGGAAAATTTACATGTAATCCAATTACTTAAAGTCAGCATTTTGGGTGTAAATATTTTTTTGAGTGTAGCGCCCTAAACGGACGCATGAACATAGCCGTTCTCTCATCAAGACAGTTATTTCCTGTTTTTGTGTGCTGATAAATGAATAGATTGCTTCTTCTGTCTCAGAGCCTCGTTTAAAACTTTTGGTGCCTGTGTATGATAGTCATGTTTGAGCTGGGAGCATTACTTTTGTCCACTCATCCGTTACAGTGTAGCACTGTTGTTTGCTTGCTCATTCTCATTAACCCTATGCCATCTTTGTAGGAGTACATACTGGGATTTCTTAGAGGCTCAAAGCCACAGCTGCAACATAGATTCTTTACTAATACACACAGGGAAGACATATTGATAATGTTTATGGGATGTGATTAGGTCAAAAATTTCTAATATGCATGGCTAAAAAAGAAGCACGATGGCCTTTCTTACCTTGTCTCCAAGTCTCTGGACCTCTGGGGCTAAAGTGGGGCAAATTAGTGGGAGGCCACAATCGCAAAAATGCACCAATGGGAGTGGAAGGTCCTCTGGCTGATCTGCTAACAATAAGTACAGCACAAAAAAGCAGGTCATAAATGAGCAGACCTGATGAGGGAGTGTGAGAGAGCGAGCAACGGAAATAAAACACTGTAAGCGCATCTGGAAACAGCGTGGCATTTTAGACCAACCAGAGGCAGCTGGTTAATCTATAGTGCCTTTCTACTCAATTTGAGCACTCAAAGTGCTTTCTTACTACAAGTCTCATTCCCCCACTCATTCATACAGCATTTTTATTTATCTTTTATCTAACATTCACACACACACACCAATGGACGCATCGGGGGCAACTCAGCATCTTGCCTGAGGATGCTTCAACACATGGACTGTAGGACCCAGGGATTGGTCCACCAACCTTCTGATTGGTAGACAACCCACTCTACCACCTGAGCCACAGCCACTCCAAAAAGAAGAAAAATCAGTGTATTCTTGGGCTGCATTGTTACAAACTATTCCTGAAATAGTTTAACTCACCTGTACAGTGTGTAGAAGAAGACAACACACTTCAGGTCTCTCTGAGTCTCAGTATTTGCTATGTCGCTCTGTGTATTTGCACTGCTGAGAAAAAAGACGCATGAGATATGAGATGTGTAAAAAACGAACTTGCCTGTTTGGATTTCACTTCATATTGGGATACTGCACCTTCCTCTCTCCGACACTCCACGTTAAGTTCACTTCACGTCTGCTCCGTTTCATCAAAATACCAGCGTTATTGAGGAGCTGAAATATGCGGGGCTCAGCTCGTAACATTTGCGGTTAAGGACTCGGCGAAGACTTACAGGACAGAGTCAAAGCTTAGGCACCTCGCTCACAGCTTTGAGCATCCACCTGTGCCAATTATGCACTCGTTTTGATGATGTCTTCCTCTCTCGTTCTAAATATGTGAACACTCCTAGCAGCAATTATCACAACCACATCAGGCACAAAATAAGACATGGTTTTTTCAGCATATTCAGCACATTGTTCAGTAAAAGCTTTAGTAAATCACGATTGCGTGATCCATTTATATAATCTCCTCCCAAAATTGTGTGCTGTGAAAAAGAAACAAATACAAATACATGCAATGCAATAAGGCCGGCTGCAACAATACCTCTGTGCACACCTTTCAGTCACAAAACTGACACCGCTCCCCTTTGGTAAATACCAGTAGTAGCTTTTTAATGCCAAAATAGGGTTTTGGGCTCATGCAGACTGTTAATAAAGCTCTCCCCCTGTATCACAGGTTGGTATCATGAGATAGACATTGAATGAGAGCCTATCAAGCCCAAAAATAGGACATTTACAAAGATCAGCTCCATGAGCCACTTTATGGCATTCTCCACTTGTTTCTTACACAAACGTACAAGTTTCTGTTTGTCTGTATGTCTGTTGCAGCTGTATCTAAGAAATGGGTGCCACTGAGAAAGTATGTCCTGCATTAGTGGTTATGAGCAAATTTTGCCTGTCTGTAAGATGAACTATAGGACGTTCGTATTGTTTCATTTTAATTTACTGTATTGGCAAAGACTAAAATATAATATTCCTGTTTTGTCTAGAACCAGGTGTAAATACTCATTCCGCTGTTTGGCTCCATTCACTCCTATTCATTGAGGACTTTGCCTAAATTACTGCAAATTTTGTTACAATGGGCTTAATAGGAAGTGAACAGCCTCCTTGTAGATCTGCTCTGGAACCCAAAAAACAAAAGATAAAAATGCATTCTTTCTTAGATGCAAATGTTTTTGAGGCTCACGCTCAGGTTACATGTCACCAGTTGCTAGTTACCCCCAGCAACTGGCAAAAATCACATGTAAAAAGTGAAGAAGGAGAAAAAGCAATCGCTTTGTTCAGGTATTATTATCTCTGTATGCATTTACAAAATTGTCTACATGTTTACAAATCTTATTATGCACACAAGGACGAAGATAATTGCTCTTAACTCACCTTTGTAAATAATCCTGCTACAAAGATGCCCCCAAACAAAGAGTCCATTTTCTTGATTGCACTGAACACATTCCTGTGTTTGAGCATATTCCTGTGTGCATAAGCCTGTTGCTAATCATGTAGCCAAACAGATTTTCAATCAGTGTCTCTCACCGCGTGGTGCAGGTGCCACGCAGCTGCAATAAACAGCCATACAGAGTACAAGAAAAGCGCAGACTTGCTCGCTGCTCTTTGAGAAGTGCCAGGAGAGCGAGGAAGAGAAGAGTCAGGTGCAGCGTTTTCTGTAACTCTGTTGGAGATGTGCAGTCTCCTTTGTGTCTCATGCTGTCAGCCGTTTAATTAAAACCAGGCTCGTACAGTATAATCAGTTTGCTGGAAGCCTACCTTTGCCAAGAAGGGAGCAATGCTCAGACCAGATGTTTGCTCTAAATCTTTCATCTCAACAGAATATGTAGTTTTCTTGCATCAACGAATTATACTCACAAGTGGATATTTTCCGCTTTTGTCTAATTTTAGCTTCAGCAAAGATGCAATTTCAGAACAAAAAGCGCGACCTCTGCCATTTTTCCTGCTACTGACATCACTTAACAACTTAGTATTAAAACAGGTGTTTGAATGATGCCCATTAAAGCAGACCCATATGATCGTTTGCCAGGATGATACCCCGCAGCACACTCATGGCTGCAGGCTCGCTTAATACTCACAGGTGCATTCACACACAGCCTTTGTTTATAGCTTTACTTTGTTCTTTATTTGATGGATTTATATCAGAAAATTACAGGAAAGGTGTTGGTGGTGGTGGTGGTGGGGGGGGGGGGGAAAATG